>OY735204.1:53270176-53320176 GCA_963457665.1 Thysanoteuthis rhombus | reverse complement strand
TGTTCACTATTCTATCCATACCGTCAAAAGTGATGACAGTTTTCAAGTAATTTTAGAATTATATCAAAACTGTACTTGGAAAATATCAAATACTAAAAAATATATTTGTCTGCACTTGCAGGAATCTGGATTTCGCTTAAATCAAATTAGAAATTATGAATAAGGGAGGTGGCTCTATAATTATCATTCAAAACTTACGTTTGTTGACAAATGTTATATACCAAGAATATAGTCCATCACCTGGCTCATTACATGAAAAGATTTTCTTTTTTTCTAACCCGAAAATTATAAGATTGATATTTAGAACAATTGATTTAACATAATTTTGACAAGTCTGGCTGCTGCCTCGTCAAACACCTTTCTTATTCCTATTCTGACATGTGTATCGTATATATCATTAATACTGCTGTAGATAGGTACGAATAGTCACTTTGGGTCAGTTGGTAAGAGAGCCTTCTACTGAACACTTGGGCATGATTTCAAATCATGGTCGGGAAATTTTAATTTTGTATGTCTGTTCGGTTTAACGAAACGGGACATACAAACAGTAAAGAGTATACTTGCTTTTAAAAAAAAAAGGTTGGGATCGTTGTTGTTACGATAGAAAAACTAAGTAAACTCCAGTCTCTAGCTTTGACTGGGAATTGAAAGGAATCTCGAAAAGGTTCATCATTTCTATTGCTGAATGAACATCACGATACATAAAGATAACTGCTCAGTCGTTTTACTTCAGTTTCATGCAATCCTTTACCGTATTTACCAAATCCGGCAAACGATGATAATTATAGAAGACTGTCCTGTGCCAAGATTGGTAATTATGTCATTAGTGAAGTCACACCTGCAATTTCAACTTTAGGTGTGTCTAGAAAAGAGTTCGATATGTATGTTCCTATGTAAATGTACTGTAATAATAAAATTAGCCGTGCTCTTCTGTATAAGAATTAATACAGGAATATAAATTGGATCCGGTTAGATTATTACAGCTCATTTATATACGTAGATTAGGTAGATAGCTGTCATTTCCTGTTCTTTTGCCTTTCGAATAACAAACAACACTAATAAAAACCAGAGGCATATTGCCTACATCAATCTGTAGGAACTCAGAGATATTTAATTGATCATGTATTCAAGATTAGACAGTGGGAAATAAAATTACTGAACTCAGTGTTGTCCCCTGGGCTTTTACGGACACCGTGATCAACGGTGAATGTCGACCCTGGGAGAGTTTGGCTTGAGTGTCAACTTAATAACTCGTCAAAACCCACTTCGGTATCCATTACTCTGCAGTGACGAAAGAGTCTGGCGGAATTTTCGTTTCCTTAAACCCAGCTTAGGTTCCGGAATTTGGCACACAGCCCAACGACACGGTAGCCAAAAGTGGACAAGCTTTTACTTGCCATCACGGATTAGTGTACTTAAATGCTGTACCGTCTACTCTAATGGAATGCCGCAGGTCTATTTTGGGAAGTCCTGTCCGGAATCTTAAATCTTAATGGTATGGAAGATGGTAGATGATAGAGAGGAAAGAGGGAGAAAGAAAGAAAAAAAAGAGAAGAGAAAGGGAAGGGAGGGTGGGAGGAAGGAGCGAAGAAAGAAAGATAGGAAGAAAGAAAGGAAGGAGATTGAGCATGGTGAAATGGAAAGTTGCGTACGAGAAAGTCAGAAAGAAAGAAAAGAGAAAGAAAGAAAGAAAAGCGGGGAGGAAGAAAGGAAGAAAGAAAGGAGATGGAGCTTTGGGAAATGTAAAGTTGCGTACGAGAAAGTCAGAAAGAAAGAAAAAAGGAAGAAAGAAAGAAAAGCAGGGAGAAAGAAAGAAAAGCAGAGAGAAAGAAAGAAAGAAAGAAAGAAAGATAGGAAGAAAGAAAGAAAAGCTGGGAGAAAGAATGAAAGAAAGAAAGAAAGAAAGAAAGAAAGAAAGAAAGAAATAAAGAAATAGGACAACAAAAGTAAAATAAAGGAATTAAAAAAAAAGACTTAACAAACAAAAGGAGAAAGATAGACAAGAAGAAAAAAAAAGACCTGAACTCAAAAGAGAGGGAAACAGAGAGAAGAAAAAAAAGAAGGAAAAACAAGGATAATTGGGAAGGAAGAAATAGCTCTAATGGAGAGAAAAGAAGGAAAAAAAACAAAAGAGAGAGAGAGAGAGAGAATCTGCAAGAGAAAATAGAAAGGAATGAAGTTGAGAGCGAAAAACAAAGAACAACGGAAAAAAAGTACAAAAAATAAATAAACTTGGCATCGAAGTCAATAAAAAATTCCACCGAAGATTAAATATGGTCGGAACAGATTCTATTTATGATATCAAAAATTGGGTCTTGAAAAAAACATCTAGAAACATCCAGATCCTGGTGAATCTAGATGTGATTAGTAAACGCGTCAAAATAAGACCTAAAAAGGCCAAAAGTGTTTTTTTTTTCTGCTAGAACATACGCTCGTATAAAAAAGAATAGAATTTTTTGCCCACTCTAGTGGCAGCAATCGTTGAATAGCAATTAACATTGGGGAAAAATCGAACCTGGAGAGAAGGAAGGAAGAATAAAGAAATGATAAAAAGATTTAGGGAGAATAAAGAGAAAGAAATCAAAGAAATTACAAAAAAAGACCAAAGAAAATAAGAGAACTCGTTATCATAGTCAATGATTAAACAACCATAGCGTCAAAATTTGAATTCATGTAAAAAGAACCACGAGACCACATGTGCAACCGAGGCCGGCAAAATGTTAGATGGAGAGACGAGCTAGACAAGTTCAGGAAGTACTGATTCCGTGACGCCCATGATAGAGAAGTGTGGCAAATCCTGGGGAAGGTCTATGTCTAACGACGGACGCTAAAAGACTGATGATGATGAAAAAGAACTGCCACAAAGGATGTTTGTGGTCCGAATAAATATATTTATGACATTACAGACGTTTTCCAGTGGGAAGCATCTAGAATAGAGTAAAAAGAACAAAAACATCTATAAATATCAAGATTCTGGTAAATCCAGATGTTTATAATAAACCCTCCAAAATAAGGACCCCAAAAGGTCAGGAAGGCGTTTTCAAGGAGAAAAAAAACAAAGCAAAAACACATTTTCATAAAGGCTATAATGGAGTACTGGTACCACTTCTAAAGTCTATAGAAAAATGGTATGACCAGGAGTATTGGGACTCACAAACAAACAAACAAACAAATAAACTTATGCAAATATAAAAAGAGAATAGAAACCTTTGCCATCTTCGATAGCTTAGGTTGTTCAATGAAAGTGAAAGGAACACAAAAGAACAAATCAATGAAAGGGAGAAAAAAAACTCAGAATATAAAAAACGAAAAAAAGAATTATAAGAAAAAAAAAACAGAAATAGACAATATAGCAACAAAAAAAGAACAAAAAAAGGCTCGAAAATTAAGAGTAAATACAATCAAAATTAGAGAGAAGAAAAAAAAAGAAAAAAAGAAAACAAGAAAGAGTGAGTACAGGTCTCCCCACAATCCGAAAATGAGCATTCATATAAAAATTACCATCACTTTATATGGGGAAAATATTTTCAGTCTTTCCAAACCCCCACCCAAAAATTGTGATGATGATGTGTTAGGCTAAGTCATTGGTGGTTGAGATTGGTGGAAAGTACAGAAGACTGTAGTGTAAGGGGGTTAGAGAAAGGGGATATGTGTGTGCTGCCTCTATGACAACAAGCTGCAAAATAAAATTTGGAATGCATTTCCGCTTTTTGCCCGTTTTTTTTTTCTTTTTCGTAAAAATGGCGAATCAATATACACAGTAGGTGCACAGAGTGTATTCCAGTGTACATATCATCATCCTCCTCCTCCTCATCATCATCCATAATAAGTCCAACCTTGGACAAAGACCATTATAATCTCCTCCCATGACGATTGCAATTGTGCTAACTTAAGCTGCGTCTTACCTGCAAGACTTTCTATCTCATACTTCCATCTTAAGTCTGGTCTTTTGCTCCCTGTTGTTATATAAAACTTCAGAATTGATGACTTTTTAAAGCTTAAGAGAACCATAACAAGTCTGAGTCAGATTCCCCCACTTCATTAAAATCTAAAAGGTGAACAAAACAGAATTCATTTTTCCATACAATATTATTTCAGAACTATGTGTTTCCATTTAAACTTCTCTATTAGAAGTTCCAGTCATAAAAACAAGCCGAGATGAGTTAGGAGAGTGTGTTCGTCATTGGTTTTTGCGTACGTAAACGACGGACGCTAAATAGTTGTTGCTGATGATGATGAATATTATCATCATCTTCATTATCATAAGCTCTTATACGTGCATGACGTCACTGGTTTTTGGCCATCGTCATTGTTGTGGCAAACAAAATAAAATCAAAACTCAATAATATTAAGAGTCTGACAAGAAGCAATGTAAGACATTATTCAGACTTTAATAACGTAATTCGACTCTCCCAAAATAATTATTATAGCAGAAATTTCTGTACTGTTTCGATCGGAGAATTATTGCAGGTCACAAAACCTTGCCATATATTGGAATAATTCTGGCTCCATGAGACCATAGCTAGATCTTAGCTACAAAAGGATCGAAAGCATGAATTCAGTAAGAGTAAGCAACCTTAGACTCATGTCTCTCCCGAATGATTAATGTATAACAAGCTTGGCGGCACTTGGGTCAAATTCCATTGCTTTATTGAAATCTAAAAGATTAACAGAACAGAATTAATTTAATCATAAAGATGATATTCCAAGACTACGTACCTCATTTCAATTCCTTTATTAGTTGTTCCAGTAAATTGGATTTGCAGACTTGAACAAAACAAATCGATCTTAATTAAGAAAGTGAATTCGTCATCAGTTTTTGCGTACATGACGTCACTGAATTTTAGTTATATCATCGTCATCATTGTGACATGCAAAAAAAGTGAAAATTCAAATAGCAGGAGTGACATATTTGGGTTTTCCTGCAATCCAAAAGTAGAGCACTCCTGTAGAAGGCTCTCGTAAGTCAAAATGGCGTGAAATGGAGAAGCAATTACCACTACTTGATACGGGAAAAATTTACCGTCTCTATATCCACCGGCCTAAAAGTGCAGATGGTAGACCAGGCTGGGTCATCGGAGGTCACAGTGTTAGTAAGTAAAGGATACTGGGATATAGAAGAGAGGAAGAAGGGGTGCACTACCTCTATAATGACTCGATGAAAAACAAAAGCTGAACGCCATTCTCTTTTTTCGAGTTAAAAAAGTGACTCGGTGTAAAACGAGTACTATCTGTATTTGGTTTTCTATTGGATTATTTTATTCAAAAAAAGAAACTAAAAAATCAATTGAAATGTCCGTTGTTTAAAATGCTATATCAGGGAAATTTATCAGGAAAATCACTTCCAAGTTCCAAGGAAAATCACACTGTCCACTATATAAGGTGATAAACATCAAATATTGATAAATACAAATGATCAAGGAAATAAAAATCATATATAGCGAGTGCAAAGAGTATCTGATGCATTCCAAAAAGATCATTTAAACATACTTATATGACTTAGAAATTTACAGTATCTGGACTGGAGATAAGGAAATACTAAAATATTGTCCTAGAATAAGAGATTTCTGGTTTGTTGTATCAGTATGCTAAAATAGAATTCGTGAAATTTGTTGGAAATTTTTTGCACTCACTGGAAACAAATTATCAGTAATATGTATTATTAACCAAATAATAGATATTACATATTGAATTAAATTTTTACTTAGTTTTAATGTTGGACAATTTTCATTCAGTAACATCAATCTTTTATGATTTCAATCTCTCAGTAGTTGAATTTCGACGATGATATCAAGAATACAGTCATCCTGTTTTATTGATGGCATATCTTATTGACATTACGCTTCGATACAGTATACGGCTCGACCCCCAAAATACCCTGCTTCACCTTCACCCTCTGGAACCAAACACAATGCACCAGGTGAGCCCTTCTTTCGTACAGTCTGTTTCCCAACTCAACAGTAACAACGATACTTAATTAACAGGTTTAGTGGTAAAGAAAACTACGAACAAAAAGTAATTTTCTTCTACGACTTCAAGCTTAGATGAGAGATAACCCAGTACATTATGAAGCTCGCCTAATCAATTTGACCATAGATCTAATACTTTGCATACAGTTTAACGCTCTATCTAAATATCAATGTTTGACATTCTTGCCTAATTAATCTTACACTTCATCAGAAAAAAAGATGACGTTACGAGTACCAGTCCAATGTTTCGGAGATTTATCGTAGACATGCTGGTGAAGAGTGACGCCACTTGGGGATGATTGTCGTCTCTGAGTCGAATTCACTTATTTCAGACTCGGACCGAGTAAGTAGTAATGTGATATGTAAATCCCAAGCAGGTACAACTGGGTCGAAGCTACTGGAAGGAAATTACTCTACTTTCTTGAACCGGACTTTCTAACTCAATTTCTGGATTCTGTCAAGAATTTTGGATTATTTTGCTGATATCTTCCCATATCAGGCTGGGTAAATGATCCAAAGAAAACTATTGCAGTTAGTCTATCCCTTTAATCATCATCATCATCATCATCATCATCATCATCATCATCAACAACAACAACAACAACAACAACCCTTCAGTATCCACCGTTAGACATAGATCTTTCCCGGGATTAGCCAGATCTCTCTATCATGGGCGCCACGGGGCCAGTACATTCTAAACTTATCCAGTCCGTCACGCCATCTTATATTTTGACATTTCCAGTTTCGGATATCATATATGAGGATCAATGCTGTGAGTCAAAATGTCCAACGGTTGTCTGCCATTTTAGCTACGTGACCAGCCCATTGCTATTTCAGTTTTTTTTATGGAACCCTATGATATCTCAAACTCTTTTTTTTTCTTCAAATATATTGTGCTGTATTGTGATCTCCCCATGGTATGTTGAGCATGATTCTCTCTCGTGCATGTTGCATTGTACTCAGTTTAAGGGCCAGTCCGTTGATTGTTACATACTTCAGCTCCCTAGGTGACTATTTGTAGGATGAATTGGTCGTGCACCCTTCTTAGAACTAATGTGAACTACTTGTTCTTGAAGGTTTGGCTTGATCTAATTATTGTAATATATATAAGGAGACGGTGATAAAAACTAAAAGGAAGAGAAGGGGAGAAATGCATAAGGGAAAAAGGTGTTTGAGGTGGATAAAAGTGAGTAAATAGTTGCCTTATGCTGGCTACGGCTTCAGAATTCTAAGGTTGAGTTCGACAAATCACATTAGCACCCGTAGGGGATTTTTTGGCTCTTGAACCTTTAGCTTGTCTTGAAAGGTTGCCAGCTTCGATTCTTCGCTCGATTTCATTTCCTTCTGGAGGCTTCAAGGATATTCGTTGTCCAAGGTAAATGTAGTGGACTCGTTTTTCCATTCCTGCATCATTGATTTTTATCGTTGTGTCCTTGTCTTCAATATATCCATTGTACATGACATACTCTACTGCATTTCAGTGGATAATTTCACACAGATATCCTACTTCTTAGTGTTTCTACATGTCTGTGGTTATCAAAAAGCAACAGAGATGTATTATGAGACGTATATCTTTACTACGTGATTTATTTGTGTCTGTTTGCCTATCATAAGCTGAAAAAAAGCTTAATCTGACAAGCTTAGGTACCTTGAATGTCGAACAACTGTACTTTTAACAATACACCGGTTCTCAAAAACACAGCCAAAATATTCTGCCTTTGCTTTGACGAGAAACTTAACGTAATCGATTTTCCTAACGATAATCTACTTCGAAACCAAAAAAAAAAGCCTAAAATGAATCAGTAGCTGAATGCAGACACAAAAGGAAATTTTTTTTATTAAAGTGTGTAGATATCAATACATCAAACGACAACTTCAAGGACAAAAACAACAACATCATATATTAATTGAAGAAATTTATCACTTATATAAATATGATATTTTTTAGCCAAAAAATATCATAGATATAGGTAAGTATCTAACTTAGGGACGACAAGTTTAATAACCGTAGCACAATTTTGTTTTCAAAATTTCAAGTCCAAAACGCAGAACGCTGGAAAAGATTTAACCAACGAAAACTTATTATAAGATTATGGATTGATTTTTATTTGGACTATACTGAGAGAAAGTGGATGAGGAGAAAATGAGCATGCATGTATGTATATATATATGTATGCATGTATCTATCCATCTATCTACCAATAGGTATCTATCTATTTATGTTTTTTCCATCTGTTTAGCTATATATCTATGTATCCAACATATCCGTACTTATCGATATATCTATCTATCTGTTTTTCAATTTATTATATTGTCTATCAACTCTTTTGCTTCTGTTATTCTCCTCCGTTTATCCATCAACCATCCTTTTGGGGTTGTTTATTTTCCCCCTCCTTTGTTTCCTTCTTTTTTTCCTTCTTTGTTTTCTTCTCTCCTTCCATCCTTCTCACCTTTTTTCTCCCTTTCCCCCTTTAGTTCTTCCTGTCTGCTTTAATAATTTCAAATCGTCAGTCATTTCAATTTTAATATGCTGAGTATCCCTGTTTCATTCATTCTTCATTTTCTTTCATTCTCTTCATACCTCACTTACTTTGATCATGGTTTGATTCACTCATTCTTTCATTCATTAATCCATTATTTTATTCTTCCTATCTTCTCTTTCATTATTAAGTTGTCCCACCTGAAATGGCCGTTTATGAAAAGAAAAAGGAGAGCTGTTGTCTTGCCAACATTTTACTCAAATCCCTTGATTTTTTACCATCAAGAACTGATTGAGGGCGTCTTCGAGGTCTCACGTCTCCTGAATGGAATTAGTGGAACCAACATGTCCCACATGTACAGGCACACCGATGGAGTTAGAGAAGGCTGAATTTAAACTCCCTTCCCGGATTAAGTTTTTTGTGAAGGAAAGGGGAGAATTTACAATATTGGTTTATTCTTGATTGGTACTTTAATTTGAGTGTTCAGGCATTTTTTTTTAAAATTCAGACTTATTAATATACCAACGCCTAACAAAAGGCAAGAGAAGTAACTTATTCACTGATCATCCTTTTTCAATTTTTTCTCCTAATTGATCACCCCTGACCCGACATGCTGTAGAAAGACATTGGTCATGTGACGGTTTCTACTGAGGGACTAACAAAATCAATTCTTTCTTGGTTTAGTTTCACTCCTTTTCTTTTTTCCAGCTTTACTAACTTATAAACATCAATACCATCTTCATTTTCCTCTGCGTCTATATACAATCTTGCTGAAGTTCATGTGCAGGCCGACTTTCTTGCTCTCTTCATTTAGTTCATCTATCATTAGTTGGAGGTTGTGCAGGTTTTCTACGAAAAGGGCGATGTTGTCTGCAAATCTGAAGTTGCTCAGATACTCGCCATCTATTCTAATACCTTTACTCTCTCAGTCTAGTCATCTGAAAATCATCACAAGGCAGGGAACTGTGCAACGTGCACATGAAAAAAATTATGCTGGGCCTCACATTGCGAGACCACAAGACAGCACAGTATATCTGAGAAAAGACAAGGGTCAGGGACATCAAAGAAACCATTCAAAAGCTCAAATGGCAGTGGGCTGGCAATGTTGCACGGATGGTGGACAACCGATGGACAACGCGACTCGCAAAATGGATCTCCAGAGATCACATACGGAACCGAGGCTGGCAAAATTTTAGATGGAGAGACGAGCTAGACAAATTCGGAAAGTAATGGCTCCGTGACACCCATGAGAGAGAAGTGTGGCGAATCCTGGGGAAAGTCTATGTCCAACGATGGACGTTAAAAGACTGATGATGATGATGATGATGATGATGATATACAATCATTTCTTTTCATATGTTTTTTTTTTTATCCACCCCACCAAATATATTTCAGGGAAGGGCGATTTATAGTTCAAATTCTAAAAGTGGTCACATTTGTTGCGGTCACTCCTCTACAACTGATTGCAATTTAAGATCTTTGTTAGAGAAGAGGCGGGTGATATTTCAGTCCGTCTGTCTGTCTGTCTGTCTGTCTGTCTGTCTCTCTCTCTCTCTCTCTTACTCACACCCTCGACAAGAAAGTTGATTCTTACCTCCGTCCCCTCTTATCAACCATACAGAGACTGTTTACATAAACAGTGGTCGTGTTTTCAAAATACATAAACAATCTTAAACGTATTTTAAAGATGGCGAAGGGTGAGAGTAAGAACTGTGTTTATTGCACATATCGTCAAAAAAAAATCTCTCGCTTTTTGAAAACAAATTAAATTAAATAATATCTGGATTCCATCTATATCTATTTCAATCATTTTCCGATAGCAAAGTTGTCAAAAAAAACCCCAAAAAACAAAAAAACACACAAGATAGGAAAGGAAAGGTCATACGAGTCTATTAATTTCAAAATCAATGAAATAAACAAGATGTAAATGAATAAAATTGTTCGGTGATAAGATGTATCAAAAATCATTTACGTTCTTCGAACAGAAATTGCGAATTTACGTTGCTTATCTAAAGAATTGAGATACATTAAAAAAAAAAAGTTAACGCAGTTCAAACAGAAATCGCGAATTTGTGTCGCTTATCTAAAGGATTATCCATTTTTTTAAAAGCAATTTACACCTGTACGTAAGGCTGGTAATCTACGAAGTAATAATATCAATGATGATGATGATGATAAGAAGCAAGAAGAGGAGAAGAAGGGGGAGATATTGAAGCAGAGAGGGGTAGGGAAGTCTCACAAAAATATAATTGGTAGAAATTATTTGGAAAATAATACTAACAAGACTTGCTACTGCAGGGTCAAGCTCCACTTCAATCTGACTAAAAATGATTACTGCAACTTCTGTAATATATATATATATATATATATATATATATATATATATATATATATATATATATATATATATATATATAATATGAACTGTAGAGGGTGAGACAGACTCGGTAGTAAAGTGTTTTGAAGTTGAGTTTATTTATCCGTAGATGTTTTTTGTTGTTGTTGTTGTTGTTAATGGTCCAGAAATATTTCAGGATATATTCCCATCTTCAGTAGTGTGTGCTGTGTGAGTATGTAGTTTTAAGGGTTAAAGGTGTGATGTTGAACCTGAGTCCACCATCAGGAGCTTTGCCTTGTGAGTAAAAAAAAATGTATTCAGGCTGCTGAAGGTATCCTGCTGCGTGAGAGAAAGTCCAGCCAGTGATGAAGTCTATGGTTAAGCAGCAGCAGTTGGTCTTGGAGAGAGCAAAATGTGTCAGGGTAGGAGGGAAGTGATGTGGAGATAGATTTTTTGGGCATGTTAGGGATAGTGTAAACGGAGGGTGTGATGAAGTTAAGGAACCACATAGGTTCCAACCTTACAAGTCATCAAAAAATATGTTGGCTATGATTGAACAAATGATATGACTGGCTAAAGTGGATTTTGCTTTGAGTCCGAGTGACTTCGAAGTTCCCAGTATTGAATGTATCTGACAGGGATGGGGATAGATGTGAATGTGAGGTTATTTCTGTATATATGTATATATACACATATGTATATATGTGTGTGTGTGTGTGCATGCGTGCGTGTGTGTGTGTGGTAGCCGTTTCAACGTAGCAATCTTCTTACCATTAAATTGAAATCAGTTGTTTACGAGTTCAAATCATTGAAAGTGGATAGTCATTTTTACAAATCGTTTTTTTTTTTTCAAAACATGGTGAGGACTGCTTTGTTGTTTTTGTAGTTATCACTGTAGAAAAAAGTCATCTCCAGTTTTGGACTCGGAAAAAAACTGATGGTGACAGTGTAGGAGCCTCGATAGCGAGGATGGAATGCGTCGAAGCGATTGTGGCAAATTTGAGAGTCGGTAATTTCATTTTGAATTCATCTCAGTCAATAATAAACAAAATTAATGCATCGTGTAAAATGGCCTACGGCAAATTTAGCCTCCAACCATCAACTTGCACAAGGGATAATATGATAGATAGATAGATAGATAGATAGATAGATAGATAGATAGATTGATAGATAGGTAGATGGATAGAAATGGTGAGAATTAAACTGATAGTGATATTTAAAAAAAGATGAATAATGATAACTGAACATTAAAAAAGGCTTGGATAGATAAGACAAGATATAGATAAAGAGAAAAAGACTCAGAAAGTCTGATTTCATAGATCGATAGAGATGAATTAAACGTAGACACCAGTGACGATTTACCCAATCAACTAATCTACCTCACCACAAATTGACCGGCAACCAATTTTACTGACGACGAATTGCCATAGCCCCAAACAAAAGTCGTTTTTACATTCCCCAGTGTATCACTGTTTCTACTCCTTAGCGCCAGTTCTTGAATTTCTTTTGTTTGTTGGATAGCTATGGTTTGGTTTACCGTTTCCTATCATCATTACTTGTTCACCTATGCTGTCAAAAATATTTACAGTATAAGAATATTTTAGCACTTGCTTCGTACTTAAGAGCGTTTAAAAAAAAACTTGTTTTGCTCTAGATTTTCTTGGTTATGCTCGACCAGAATGAACCCAATTTTTTCTCGCATTCGCTAAAAAGTCTAATGGAGACTATTTCATAATTACCATTTGATACTTATCTCCCTTGACAAATGTTCAACACAAAATATATAGACATATAAACACGCAGTGTATTATATAAATAGATGTTAGTTGGTTGGATGATACCTTCTGGAAATGTTTTTTTATTGACGTAATTATTGCAACATCACATTAAGTTGTTGCTCTCCCTCTCACATACACACACACGCAAACACAACCCCCCCACACACACACAAACACTGACGCACACACAAAAACACACAAACACACACACACACACAAATATATATATATATATATATATATATATATATATATATATATATATATATATATATATATATATACATATATATATATATATATTTCTCGTTTTCAGAGATGGGTGAACAAGTAAATAAGTAGATGGAGAGTAATTTAGAGACTTGAGGAAGTGCTTCTGGGGAATTAACCTAATTTGTTCTATTCTGTATTTAGCTTAAAAATAAGCAATTCCTTGAAGGGAAAAAAAGAACATAGTGGAAAGAAGAAAAACACACCCTAGAGAATAACACCTACAGAATTACAAAAAAAAAAGAAAAAAAGAAAGAAAAAAAAACACCAAATCAATTAAACCACTGACAAATCTTATTTTTCTAAATAAGTATTTTGAAAAGTTACGTTTGCTTTCCAAGCGTGAAAATAAAAGTTTATAGTGATTTTTTTATTTCACTATATATCTATAAATGCAACTTACCTTTTCTCATCCCCTGATTACGCCCCCTTCTCGAATATGATTTTTGAAAAATAAAAAACTAATTAGATAAGTACTTTTCGTTCAATCTTACGTCATATCATAAAATACCTTATTAATGTTTCTAAACAGCTTGACGTGGTGGCTGAATAAGTAGTGTAATCCCACTTTGCTTTGTGTTTGAGTCCTGGTGAAAGTAAAGTGTTCAGTACGAATTTTCAAACCAGCTATCCCATTTAGAAGATTAGAGCAGAAACTTACTTGAACCCTTTCCCATAAAATGTCTGTCTGCTGGGCGCGGCCGAACTAAATAAACATTTATATCCTTGCAAGCTGTTTCTTGCAGCAGATCAGATGTATATATTCTAGAGCCAACACATGTTAGCAAAGACTGAGGAGGGTTTTTTGCCTTTGTTGCAGTCATTATGTGACAAGCGAAAACTAAACAGAAAAGAAGGCCTTTCCGAGACGTCTGCAGGAGAATATCTGGCAGCTGGGGTAAGTTTCTGCCAAGAAGTTCTGCTTTTTTCTTTCTTGGTAATTATTGATAGACTATGTGTCACCATTTCTCCCTCTCGACTATCTCCGTAGTCAATTGACACTAGCCCTTTCTAAGAAGGACTTGTATCTTATCTGTATGGCCCTGCTTTCCCGTTGGAAATGAACTAATTTTCTGTATAAAAGGGTCTTTTGTAAATGATAGTCCTGTCTTTCTTAAGCAAGGATATTTTACGAAACAAAATTAAAAACTGTTGAGGGAAGAAATCGGAAGAGTTATTGATCTTGAATATTCAAGCATCAAGTTCACACGTAGACGACAATGGATTTGGTCTGCAGCAACATTTTTCGAGGCAAGCAACCATATAAGCATCTATTTATCTTATACAATCTTCCCTGGAGAGTCAACTTTATAATTCATATTGTTAAATTGCAATTGTATTGGTTTCACACGGTATTTGTAACTCATATGATTGTCTGAATCAGAAATTAAGTACTCTTTCTGTAATAGAATCGACTTTTTTGGAAGCAAATTTGTAGTCGGAATTAAAATCAAAATGCTTCAAGTTACCAGCTAAATCAAAAAAAGTCGCTTGTACCTGACATAGGATATAAATCTACTATTATCTCTAATAGTTCAGATAATTTTTGTACCGAAGGATTTAGAGACAATGTTATGTGGCTGTGATGAATTCTCTGGCGTTTTTATATGGATTTTCTAAATTTGAAGAAGTGTAACTTTATCAAATAACAAATGTCTGAAGAAATTGTGCCTGTAATGTGTATTTTGCCGTATGCAAAGCTATATTACACATAAATTACGATTAACATATAATCACACAATCTTCCCGAAATTGGAATATCTATCCATCTATCAATCTATCTATGTATAATAAATAGGAATATATACGAAAGTGATTCCAAATAACCCTCTTTATTATCTAATATCCTACTTTAAAAAAAAGCCTAAACTCATTTTGCTGCAAATTTAATTTTCTCTGCACTGGTCCAATTTAAACTGTTATTTAGATATTTGTATGTATGAACGCGTATTCCTTCGGTTTTTTTTTTCTTGCATGAGAAAGAAGAAACGATTCATTAGAAACCGTCATCCAAAACTGTCAATATCAACACAGTCAAAACAAACTTTGGCTTTTTCGGTTCTCAAGTGGGTCTAGCTTTCTGGCTGCCAGGCTATCTATGTATGAGTCAAGCATAAAGTTAGAACAATGGAGCTAAAGGGCTTGAAATTTAAATATCCCCTTTTTATCCCGAAGAACACTTTTTAAAAATATATCTCTGACACAAGTTCTTTTTACGTTGTAAATTAATGCCAAATTGACCACTTAGTTTGAACCCAGCAGCGTTCTCGCATGTTTTTCTTTTTTCCTTTGAATTCGACAAAAGGCGAAATAAGTAATTCATTCATTAATTGCCCCTTTTCCGAATGTCCCATTGATCATCCCCAACACGGCATGCTGCCAAAAGACATCGGCCGCGTGACGACTCCTGTTGAGTGACTAACCAGACCAGTTTATAATAAGATTTATGGGATAAAGAAGGAATGATTGTAAAAAGCATGAAGGGAGGGGTGAGGAGAAATATGTTCGAATAGAGGACAGAAGTAATTGTTGCAAAAAGGAAAACGAGCTGGAAAAATAGATGAGATAAGAAAAGGTCTGTCAGAAAGAAGAATAAAGGAGAGAGACAAACAGGAAACGGGAGAGTAAGTAAAGAGTGAGGCTCAGAGAGAGCAAACCATATAAGAGAAGAGATAAAGTTTATGAACATATAATTAGCTGTTATTCAAGTACATTCATATATATATATATATATATATATATATATATATATATATATATATATATTGGCTTTTACACATATATGTGTAGCGAAAATTTCAGAATGCCGATTGTCGAGGTAGACAATGTGATTCTTCTAAGAAGGAGAAGAAAAGGAAGAGTAAAAGACATGAGTGTAAAGAGACAGGAATGGACAAAGTTTTGATATACGGGGAAACAATGAAAGAAAGGAGATTAAAATAATAATAAGAAATTGAACAACAGAGGCAAATTAGACTGAAAAACGACGAAGATGAAATAGAAGGAAGGAAGGAAGGAAAGATGGCAGGAAGGAAGAAAGGATGGAATGATTGGATGCGGGCTACAAGCAGGAAATAAGAACGCCATCGCCCAGGAGGGACGCCGTTTTATTAAATTAATTTCCCGCCCCCCAAAAAAATAAATAAAAAAAATGGATGGATGGAACGAAAACAATAAAAGACGTCTACAGGAACAACAATGCCAATCACCAAAAAACTGAACGTAAAAATGAATGGAATAAAACGGAAAGATTGTGTCACGTGATGTTCTCCTTCGATTGACTTCAGTGCACTTTTATAACCAGCAATTCTTATCCGAATTAAGGAGAGTAATGAGAGAGTGGGAGAGACAGGGAGACAGAGAGAGAGATAGAAAAAAAAAGATCCAATTTACATTTTTGTTTCTGTCTGCTCGACGTTTTTGTATTCAAGATGAAATGTAATTAAAATTTGTCCGGATAACAAATTCGTATTCTGAAATAGTTGCTACTTAACCCTTTCAAGACGGAACTAATTTTCGAATATTGATAAAAATAAAAATAAAAATAAAAAGTTCTGGTTAATCACTCTATAGATATCATCTCGTGGCCGATATTTTTTGGCAGCATGCCGTTTTGGGGGTGAAAAATTGAAGAATTTTGGATTGAAGAAAAAGGATAAAAATCGGCGATCAGTGAATGAATTTCTTTTTCGCCTTTTGTTGTGTAGTGATCACTAAAAAGAAGCCTGAAAGATTTAAGTAGTATGAACTCTGCCCCCCCACACACACACACACAAACTAGTTGATCAATTTGCCATTCTTACCAATTTTTCAACGTAAAAAGAATCTCCAAATGAACATTTATTTCAGGGTAGACTTTCAAAAAATGTTTGAATTGAAAAAACAAAACAAAACAACCAAAACAAAACGAAACAAAACAAAACAAGAGTGAACACTGCAAACCAAGAGACTCATTTAGCATGAATTTACCTTATAACTTGGACCCTATTTTGGGGAGGGAGTTCAAAATGTTCTTTTTTTTTAACGTAATAACGAGTGAATGTTGACGTTTCCAGCCCTATAGCTTCAATGGTGTTGCTTTTACGCATGGTACACATATGTACACATGCATGCATGTAGAGCCAGTCAGCCAGAACAGATTAAATACTGAAGAAATCTACGCTGACAGCTTTAGTGATCGTTCTCGTTGACCGTTTCTACAATCTACCGAATTTGTATTAATTTTGACCAAAGATTTATTGAGTTACTCTGGGTCTTTCTTTCTCCTTTTTTTTCTCTTCCACAAATCTCTTCTTTTTAGAATTACTCGTACTTTTTGAAGAGTTTGAGTAAGAGGGCATCATCTTGATATTACTCCTCTCTCGAGATGGAAGAGGCCGGAGTCTTTATGTAACCTGATGAAGGGGCTACTGAGTCGATAGATATGTTGCAGAACTTATTTGGTTTCAGCGGACAATAACACATCGAAAACGCTGAGCAAAAGAAAATATCCTACTACATCTACCTGGGATAACGAATCTCCACAAATTCTCAAACGGAGAACGAATCGAACAAAGAATCACTCTAAGCAGGCACGCTTTCGGCAGAGCAAGCTCAACATTCCAACAATGGATCTAAGCAAGAGATTGACGCTCAAACTATGGATCACGCAATGTGCACAAAAGAGGAACATGCGTAGCATCACATGGAGAGACCACAAGACTGAACCGTAGATTGGAGAAACAAGGAATCAGAGATATCTTAGAATCCATTAGAAAATTCAAGTGGCAATGGACAGGCCATGTTAGAAGAATGTTGAACAAAAGTTGGAAATCACGGTTCACAACGTAGATCATATGCAGGATGATGGCCAACGTGTTTTATTGTTTCATTTGGGTTGGGATTAGTCTTAGAGGTAAGGTTAGGGCTTTTGCTCTAAGAGAAACAAGATTTCTTAAAAAGATATGACCAAAATGGCAAAAATACCAAGAGAAACCGTACTGCACATCAACATTTACTAATAACGAATTGAAAAAATGAGCATTTTAACATTTCAACTACATTGTAAATAAAACTCCTTTTTATAAAACCTTTTAATATTTGCTTCCTCAAAACTGACAATTATCTGGAAGTTTCAAAAGCACACGAAATAGGAAGAAAAATTATTAAATTGATGAAAAATTATCCGTCAGGTTTTGGACTCTCTTCGTTGATTGTATTTTCCTGCTTTTTAAACACTGGTATATCGCTGCGTTTTTTAGAGATGCAAGTAGTTTTTTTCCAACTTTTTGTGCATTTCCAGACCATTTAAATCTTGATTCATTGCTATCTGGCATAGAACGTTACAAATCCGAAAATGAAACCGTGTAGTCACTTTCTAAGAAATGTTTATTTATTTTTTGTTGTCAGCTTAGCATTGAAAGTTGGCGTTTCTTGAAGTAGACATCAGCAAAAATTATCACCTGAAAATCGACACTCAATATATTGAACGTAATTGAAATTTAAAAACCACTCGATTTTTAGATAATTTTTTCTCGAAATATATCTTTGTATAAACGCAAAGGAAATAATTTTCATTATTTATGAGTTTGATTTTAATTTAGATTCTGACTTGTCAGTGTTTCTTATATTCGACAAAAATCAACCATGACAACATTTTCGATGACAGTTAAAAAAAAGTTTTTTTTTTCCATTTGCAAGTCCGTAGATGAATCTATCTGAAATGAAGTTCTTGTCAAATGCAAAGAATTTGAGAGAAAGGCTTAGTTTAATTATCAGTCAACTAAGCTGAGCTAAAAGTGTCCTACACTTGGCATTATAAAATGAAAAATAAATTTTTGATCCTACTAATCAGTAAGCTTAGTGATCGATATTTATAATCGAATGTGGCCATACAGGCTAATTTTTATTGATATTTCAGCCGTGCAGAACGCAAAGAGGACGTACTTCAAAATGCAGTAGGATTACCACAATTGAAAAGCACCACAGTTATTCTGAGCAAAAAAAGTACGTTGTCATCCGCATCAATCATTTGGAGCCACTCAAAATTTGAAATAGCAGTCAGTTTACCTAAACTAAAAAAGCACCCTACAGGATGATTTCATCATAACTGTAAGACAATATTTCATTTCCTGTCGAGGCCTCAATTCGCTCAATAATGCATTTGTGTTTGTACAATTGAATTGGTGACGGTAGAAAATTCATCCGTTCCCTATTTCGTTCGGTTGATGTTCCAATACTGCAGCAGCTTGGTTACTTTTTGAAAAAAAAACGTGGACTTTCTAACGCCTTACAATTAGTTTCCAGATGTGCAGAAACGTCAGATTTGTCCTCTGAAGACCATGGTTATACTTTTGGGCCAGGGAAATACATTTGATCGTGGTCAAAATGAAAGAAAATTTGAAATACATTATTTTGCTATTACATTCAGTGCTGGCAGCATAACATAATGACCATATTACAATCAATAACTTGCTGGTGTGTATATAGTAGATGAGAATTTAAAGAAAACCTTGCCATTTCTTTCAACAATGCAATTGGTTACAATTTACAGACCAGAAATTCCAGTAACTTTTTATATTTATCAATGAGTTCTGTACATTTATTAAAAAAATATTCACGTTACACCCTAAGTGTTTTTTAACGTCTTTTGTTTTATCTGGTGTACTCAATAATATAGTAAAGGACTACCACGGTCTGACCAATGGAAAGGTATAATTTTCAAGATGGCGTCAAAGATGATATACCCAACATCCTGTGTAGTTTGAAGTGATCAGACGAAATGGGATTTCGTTTGACTGAGGAAGAAACTTTATTCTTCATTCAGTCTCTGATTGAACCTCTTATTATCTATCCAAACAACATTTTGAGCAACTGAGTACAGAGTTCTATGATTTGAAAGCCTTACCACGAGACTAAGAAGATACCCGGCCAAGTTAAATAGAGAATTTAATTACTTGGATGCAGTCAAGACTTGTTCACACATTAGCAAATTATCTGTCTTTGTTTGATGAATCCATCTACTTATCCATCTCTACATCTTAATATCCATTTATCTATCCATCTATCTATCTTAATATCTATCTACCTATGTCTATCTATCTAGCTAGTTCGCTCTTTCCATATATTTACATATGTCTGTCTATAATGGGATGCCATTCCAAATCTTGGAAAAAAAAAGACCGTAAGAGTTGATGGCTGATATTTGACAAATGTTGAAAAATACATTTACTTACGTCAGTTAAAGAAAATGTGAGGAAGACCAAGAAAGTGAAATGAAACGACACATGAGGATTGGTTAGAAAGCATTTAGTAAAAATAAAGACAAATTGAAAAAAGACTCAGCAATACGCTCAGACCGTAAAGATTACAATACATACATTATTCTAGGTATTATGTACGGGTGTGAAACATAAAAACCAACTCGATATCATGAAAACAATCTCAGAATTACAAGAACAATGCAAATATTGGTTTTAAGAATGATACTGGGAAATCGAAAAAAGATCGACATCTACCAGAAAACAGACCAATGTAAAACGATGATGATGATGATAATGATGATGATGATCATGGTGATGATGATATGTGTATGTGTTCCGATATATGCGTGTATATGAACGTGTTTTGTTATGTCTATATCTTCTCTATTCGTTTCTTTAAACGCAACGATTATGTTAATAAGAGATGGATGTATAATCCGACAGAATGATCATAAATTGCGTTATATCATATTGAAACTCTTATATATATGTATAAAATGTACACACACACACACACACACACACATATATATAAATATATATATACGTTTAACACATACATACGTGTATGATTTTACAGTTATAAAAACAAATGACTAACAATCACTCACACACAACGCGTTCACACACATGCAGAAGCCAACGTGTATGTGTGTGTGTATATATATATATATATATATATATATATATATATATATATATATGTACGCACACTCACATATGCGTATATATGTGTGTGTGTGTATATGTATATATACATATGTGTATATATGTGTGTATATGTATATACACACACACACACACACACACACATATATATATATATATATACACACACACACACACACATGTGAGTGTATATATGTATATATATGTGTGTGTGTGTGTGTGTGTGTGTGTGTGTGTGTGTGTGTGTGCATATGTGAATTAATATCGTCTGATCAGCCATGATGGGGATGAGATCCTATATGAGTGTGGAACTGTGGTAATTTCTTCCCTTCATCGCATATTAAGTAGCAGTGTGCACCTGTGTGTGCCATAGATAAGCCTCGAAATTGCCTTGCCGAAAACAGAATGCGCTCTTTTGTGAAAGCGCACGTGTTTGCCTCCTTCAACTTGGATTAACTCCTTGAAAAATGTCCACCATTGTACCTGGTGAACTTTGCACATTGTTTCTCCCCCCCTTTTTTCTTCTTTTCTCCAATAAACTTGCGTTCGAATATCTCTACAGCTGCTAGGGTCCGAGAGGTCATGCCCTGAATGACCCTCCTTACCCAGCGTCTCGAGCGTTGGGATGAAGAGAGGTGATGAAAAAATGTTGTGAGGTAAGGAAAGAGAATGAATGTAATCATGACTAAGACAACAAGCATGATAATCAGACCATAGATGCCCTGGTTCTTTTCTCGTGTGAAGATATTGCAACGACAATGTTGCCAACTTTATTTTCCAAATTACTTCTGGAATCGAACCCAAAACATCTCGAAACATCTGAATACAAAATCAAGGGTATATACCCAGACGAAGCAAATGTATGCTGTGTCTAAAATGGCTCGCTGAAAAGCGAATGTTGGACATCATTTTTGCTTTTCGACTTTTTTTTGAGAGAGAGCGAGCGAAAAAAGCAATCTTGGAAAGCGATGATAACCTAAATTTAGATTCTGCTGGACAAATATTTTTGGAAAAGGATTTATTGATTTTGTTACCGCAGAAGAGTCCATTGTTTCAAATGGTGGGTAGGTGATATTTTTATCAGTGAAATTATTACCTTATTACCTTAATACTTGATGAGTCAATTATTATGGACAATGTATCAAAAAGTAACACTTTGTTCATTATATAAGTAGGTTTTTTCGTTCCTCTCTGTCTCTGATTCACCATTCTCTTTTCCCACCATTTTATGTTCAAAACAACGCCATCTTGTTTCTTTCAGAATTACTTTTCCCCTCCGTTTCCTCGCATCAATTCCCCCCCCTTTTTTTTAGATGTATCCATGCATCTCTATAAGACACTTTTCGATCGGCTGGTCGGTCTCTCCTCTACATGTTAAATATCAATTATTCCAGCCGTATCATGCAGGGTTGAATAACACGTTCATCGTTGAATTTATAAACGGTAAAAAAATTAAGGCGTCAGATGTCCATAGAGACGACCCCCAGTTGGAGTATGACGACTGTTGAAAAGTCCTAGTTCTCTTGTGTCAGCTTAATGATTCTTGCAAGTCTCAAAACTGGTCGAAACCAGGATAAACGTTTTTCATATGACCAAACCATTGGCAGGTTACAAGTCCTCCGAAAGGATATTTTCTCTCTAATCATACAGCTTAGAACGTACTCAATTAGCTGCTGATTGTACAGGGAAATTTGTCGTCCTGAAGATTTTTCCACGTTTTTCGCTCATACCGAAAATCGAACCGAGAACCTTCTGCATGTAAGACAGACGCGCTAACCATTGCACAATACGTGTGAGCCATCGCTAAACTTATGGTTCTTGTTAATCTTTGAGTCACTTTGTTTCAACATGTTAATCAATTCATCGTGATCGTCGCCTTTGTCCAACACGCATATTTTTTCTTCTTATCTCTTCCAATTTATAATTGCTAAAACCAATTTCCACGCATCTGCCCAGGGACCATACTGAATGGGGCGGGGTGTGGTTGCTGCAGCCCCAATGCACTTTCTGTCGGCAAATATCTTCCGGGTTGGCCGAATTAGCTGCAGATAAAAATTACGAAAGCTGATGAAATCTGGTAAGTTACATAAAAGTAAATGTTCAACTTTTATCAGTGATTTACTATGGAGTTTTAGTATATGGTTATTTTAATCAACGAAATGGCTTTATATAGATAGTAAGAGCAGCGTCGCTTCGAAGCAGCTTCCTGCTGGACGCAGATGTGATTCCTGCAGCAGCTCATATCTATGACTGTGTGTTCTTTTTACGATGTCTGAGCGAACTGGTATGTTCATTGTGTATCAATGGGATGTCAGTTCAAATTGACTTACAAATTGAAAAAAAAGATACACAAATATATGTATGATTATAAATTGCTTTATATTACATGAAATTTATTTGAAATGATCTCCCGTCGTTACACAGTTAATGCATCATTTGAACTAGACAACGTAAATTGAATAAGTAATTGAAGACAATGGGACTTTAATTGTTTATTCAACTTACGTTGTCTAGTTCGAGTGATACATTAACCGTGTAACGACGGGGGATCATTTCAAAATGTGTTTCAACATAATATAATTCAATTCATAATCATTCTCTCTGACCAGATATATCTATTTCCTAATATATATATATATATATATATATATATATGTGTGTGTGTGTGTGTGTGTGTGTGTGTGTGTGTGTGTCTCTCTTTTTTTGTTTCCATGTGTGTGTATTATCTAAATGTATAATATTTTGATGAATAGAATATGTGAAGTTTAGCCGATTCTAGCCATTTCAAAGACATGTTTAGCCATATATATCAAATCAAACTTGGCTACACTGATTTAATCCCCCGTACAGTTTGCATGTACCTTTTGATGGCATATTAGAGGCCTGTACACTCATTTTGTTGGCGAAATGGGGGCCAGATCCTCTGTAAAACTCATTAGGACACCCCTGCATCACTAGTTCATCATCTTTTGACCAAACTTTTTTTTTTTTGGTATTTCCTTCACTCTTATCAATACCTTTCTACCTGGGTTCATCCTCCTTCAGGTTGTTTTCCTTGTTCACGTGATTTACCCACATTATAATCAATCTCATTCCAATTAATTGTGACATAACAGCCGTCATCAATTGTGTGTTTTTTCTTTATTATTTATTTGTATATTTTTTACTAGTCAACCTTGTGACCAGTCGGGTTGACCTTTGAGAGAAAATAATGCACCTGCATTAACTTGGATTTTGACATGTTTAGAAATAACAAGAATTTGGACTGCTCGATTAGTGACACACTATTTTGTTCACTAACAAATAAACATTGTCTGACTTTTGGTCTTATGTTCATAGATAAATGGGAATCAGATCATTATTATTGAACTGGACACAAACGCAGTCGATACAATATTGTTATATATGTATTTGTAAAATCACACGAATGTTTTTTTTTCTTTTCACACTCTTTAAGTGACCGCCTTTCTAGGTGTTATAATCCAATATCTCTCGCTACAATGCAACAGTACAACCACGTACATGTAACAGTTAAACAGAACAAAACTTTTAGTATTAGAAAGATTAGTAAAACTATTACAGCAGCTTTTTATTAGTGGGCCATCAGACAAAACAACCCACACACAATATCAAAATAAGTTTGTTCAGTTTTTAGTTTCGCTTTTTTGGTCTGCTTGGCTGGTTATGTGTGTATAATCGAATTCATTATTTAGATAAATGTTAAATTCCTTTTGATCCGGTCATTTCCCTGAATAATCACATGGGTGGCTTCCTAACTTCAATCTGAAAACTTTATCTATAATGTCTATCATCTTCGGCTAGGCATTCTCCTTCTCCTCTTTTTCCGCCACTTAGTTACAGATCATTTAATTCCAGCAAAGCCTCTGAGCGACTGACTATTTTGAATCCCTTTTTCCGACTGAAAATTTCTTGACATCCAGATTCTGAATTTCGATTGGACACACTTTGTCATGTGCCCAAAACTTTTTTTTTTTCAAACCAATCTGTTAGATTTTTCAATTCAATCCATACACCCGAACACCCGAACCCATAAAGAAGACAACTTATCAACTTCATAACCAAGTGACCTCAAACTTCAACTGTTACGGACAGACTTGATGATTATCTTTTCTTGATGAGCCTTATTGGTTGTCAATACTAATTACCTCATCTGTGTTATATTCAGTACACTCTAACACACAATCCACTCTGACCACTTTCGAGTGTATACGTAAATACACACATACATTCATGCACATTTTCAACTACTATGATCATCTCTTAGTAGGGTCGAATGAAAACCCAACCAGTCATTTTTTTCACACGTGCAGGTTGCTCTAATTGAACTAGAGAGCTGAGAATTTGAAGATTTATATCTATTATGTCTTGTTTTTCACCCTATCCCCACTATAATGAAGGTTTCAGTAGATTGTTTATACTAAATTGGTGCCAACAGTGTTCACATATATCTTTTGAAAATTTTGAACCACCTGACAGAAGCGAGAGAAATAGCATTCATCGGTCACTCATTTTTCCGATCGTTTTATGGATCATCCTCAACAAAGATGAACTTCAATAACCACCAAAGGTGACGAAGAGTTACATCTTTTTTGTATTGGTATGTGTGCATGTTTGTGTGTTTATTTGTTTGCAAGTTCAAACGCAACTGGCCATACAATTTTGTTTACAAACTCAAAGGTTGTCGTCTGTACTCCACAAAACCCGCTCTAAAATGTATTCTGGGGTCTCTTGAGAAAAATAGCTCTTTTGACCTTTTAAGCCTTATTTTGATGTGTTTATTAATATTATGGATATTTCCCAGAATGTAGATGTTTCTAGTAGTTTCTTTACTCTTTTTTTGTTGTTTTTTATGTTTTTCAGTGGAAAACGCCAGCAATGTCATAACTAAAATCGTCATATCTTTCGGTTTTCAATCCATCCTGCGATTTTTATCATTAGTTGTCTTTGCTGTTCATTAACTTCAAGTGGACGGGGCGACGGGCTATAGCTTTCGTTATCTGCCATATTGTAGAGATCGGGTTTCTTTTGGCAGGATTAACAGGATCACTGCAGGAGGCTGTTTACATATTCCCCAGCTGCTTACAACATCTGGGATTCTCAAGCAGTTACTACATGTAAGGGGTGACCAGGCTCAACGTGGTTCAACTTCGGTGATCGTACGAAACAGCTGCAGTCGTAAAAGTATTCACCGTGTTATCCACCTTTGCATTGTCCATACCAATTAAACAATTCATCATTTCAGTTTTTAAAACTTTTATACAAAAATGTGTAAATTACTTGTATGACTTCCCCTAATTTAAAACTGAGATTAAACAAACATTAACAGCATGACGGCAACAATAAATTTTATATAATATCAAGAAAATGGAGTTTGATATTGATACTATTGAAACGCTCTTCATGATCTCCGAACACTACACTATGGTAGGACAATACATTGAAAGCTGACCAGTTGCGAGAGAGAAAATTTTGCAGGGCAGGCAACAAAGGTGTCCATTTCGAGCATGTTTTTAGATCGCTAGATTTTGGAAATTCCATAATTTTCAAGTTTTCTCAAGGGTAAGGTCGATTTACACTGTATGTATTATGCTGAATTCGGTCCCTTGTTTTGTGTCCGAATACATTCATGCTTACCCACAAAATTGTCATCACTTTAATTCAGTGTCAAACTTTTTCAGAGTATTTCTCATGAACCCCCTCCCGTGACAAGCCGCTAATAAGCAATAAGTGGATAGGCGCCTCATTATCTTTTGACACATACTCTTACAATGGAGACTAGATAATGTATAATTATCTGTATTATTCAATGTGACTCATGCGCGTTTCCCAGGTGATTATTTCATTCAACGTTTTGAAGATCATAAAAATATGTACAGTAAAATTAGAAGTGATAAAAGACTGAGAACTGAAAAATCATTGAAATGTTTTGTTAAAATAGAATAATTTTTTTATCGTTAATGACTACAATATTTCCGTGTTTCTGTGACAAGCTTCGCAAAGCCAAGTTCTATTTCCTATATGCAACTCACGACAATGAATCAACATCCAGAACTAAATCCCCCTTTAGCTTCGTTTATCCCAAAAGATGATTCCACCCCCACCATGGGTGAACTATTCATCCCTTCAAAAGACATTGTTTTAATTTTCCAGAAGTCTGTCCATCCATCTTAGATTCCGCTAAATAAAATCACCTATAGAGATACCCAAAACATGTACTCTAACAGTATCAAAATTTAAAAACAGGGAGATTTTACTCTTACTTTTATGCATTTAGCGAACGTCAAAACTTCGATATTCATAGCTCCTTCGATTTGGAATGTACTACTTAAAAATCTTGTGACTAGACCTAAGCTCCTCTGTAGAATTTGAAAATGTAATCAGACCAGTTATATCTTATGTACCTACTAAAACGTTATGGAATTGGCTGAAAATCGCAAACATAAAAAAAAGCTTCTCACTTGAACATTATGATAGATATAGCAGTCAGAATTTTCTTGACTTTTATAACATATTAAACCATGTCTATGCAGTAACCATGTTTTTCAGATTGAACATTCGAAATGTGATCAATTTTATGGTGTCCTCAAATTTGCCTATTTTCATCTTATCATTCAATTATATGGGCGGCTAAGCACCATTTACATTTTTCTACCAAGTATTCATATATATATATGAAGATAGTTTGGGGCTGTCTCTGAGCGTCCTTTTTGAGTAATGTCTCATCTGATTGAAAAGTGTCTATTTGCTGAATATTTGCGCTAAAAAAAAAATTGAATTTTTGTCAGCCCGACAAAATTTCAGCAACAAGAGTTCAACTTGAAAACCTTAAAACAAAAAAAAACAAATTGAATTTATTGAAGGTGAGTGGAAGGACAAACCGTAGAAATAGCAGACGTTTGTAGTAAAACAATGATTATTTCGCTTGAATCAAATGTATATGAAGATGATATGATGAAAATTTGGTATTGTTGCTGAGCTTCCATTCTAAGTTACGATTTTTCCCAAGTTGAGCTGTCGCACTTTGCCCAACCAAAAAGAAATGACATCGCAATCATTTTTTTATAAAGAGCATAAATCCTGCAAATCGGCACTCTACAGTATACAGGAACTCACTTCCCAGGTACTAGGATAAAATAGTGCTCAGATTTTGGGAAATGGACTGGGCCGAGAACCTACATTGTTTCTCAAGCCAAAAACTCTCCAGCATCCTGCATATGCATTGAAAATCAATACCCCAGAGAGAATCCAACCAACAGATATGCTTTCGTCTGATATGCATAAATTCAAGATAAAATATGGAAATAGTTGCTAGCTACACATATGGTCAAATGAGGACATGAAAATGTGCACTTTTGAGGACACTCTGAAATCGAGCACATTTCTAACAATCAGTCTAATACTCCTATAACATAAATAAATATTGTTACCGCATACAAATGACCTGATATGTTATGAGTAGCGGGGAAACTACGAGTGATTTGGTTTGAGAAGTTCTCAAAATGGGCATCATCTTTTTACATTTGGGATTTTTGTCCATTTTCAGAGCCTTGATCTGATTTCACTTTTGAGTAATACAGAAACGGTTGGCACAGTCACCAAAAGTTCGAAGCTGTACATGTCATACCAAAGGAGCAAGATATGTCTGGGCAGAAAGGCTCGTTCGGCGGCAAAATGCCTAAAATTGAGTAAAATTCCAAAGATTTTCGATTTTAAGACTATCAGAGATACAAAAGTAATATTTTGGATTTCTCCAAAAGACGGTTTAAAGCGCCAGAGATTTTTTTTCAGTGGAATCTAATACGTCAAGGAAAGTTCCCAAATCGGATGATTTGATTCATTGGTATCTGATCAGTGAGTAGCCGAAATATTGCTTTGTAGGTAGAGATATAGAATCATGTTGCACCTTGAACACAGTTTTGATCTTTCATAAGGACCAAAGACTCTATTTAAGATTTTGCAGGAACCAGCTGGAAGTTTCGCCCGTAGAACGTATTTTAAGCTAGTGATTGATAATGATTGTTCCTGAGTGATGAGGTTATTTCTATTGCAACGTATTTTGTATTTCTAATGTTTAGCGGTATTCAATAGGAAAAACAATATTTTCCCAATTAAAAAGTAACAAACATCAGATTTGTTTTAACAAATAGTAAATAGTATTTTACAATTTATAAGCACGTTAAGGAGGACATTTTGCGAAGTAAGGAAATATTTTTACCTGCACAAGGTGTTAATATAATTGAAAATATGGAACAAAAATATTTAAAATATAAAACAGCTAAGAAAAACCCCGATAAGATCAAGCTCAACTTCAAAGAAAACAAAAATCCCATTAGTCCTAAAAAGAACCAAAGCATCCTTCAGATAGTCACCTATGGAGCCGGAACATGTAACCCTGACCAAATTATTGAGCATTAAACTCAGAATAATGCAGGATGCCTAGGAGAGGATAATCATCAATATCACGTAGAGAGATCACAAGACAGCACGATATACTAGATAACAGGGCTCAGAGATATCATAGAATCTATTTTAAAAAAAACTCAGATGGCAATGGACTGGTTATGTAGCAAGAATGTCTGATGACTGCTAGACATCAAGACTCACGATGTGGATGCCAGAGATCACATTCGAAAACGTGATCGGCAGGATATAAGATGAGGAGGTGAACTAAACAAGTTCAGAAAGTATTGGCTCAATGGCGCCCATGAAAGAGAGGTCTGGTAGATGTCGAAGAAATTCCTTGTCCAACAACGGTCGCTAAAAGGCTGCTGCTGCTGCTGCTGATGATGATGATAATGATAACTCTTTTCATTGTCAAATGATTTCTATATTGCATTTTGCATCTGCGTTTTCTTCCTCCTCCTCCTTTTCTTCTTTTCCTTACTCTCTTTCTTCTTTCCCTTCTTCTCCGTATTCTCTTTCTTCTTTCCCTTCTGCGCCTTATTCTCCTTCTTCTTTCCTTTCTGCACCTTCTTCTTCTTCTTCTTCTTCTTCTTCTTCTTCTTCTTCTTCTTCTTCTTCTTCTTCTTCTTCTTCTTCTCTTTCCACTCTCAGCAAAAACAATTTTTCATTGATGTTCTTCCCTTCCTAATCTACATTAATTAATATATTTTGTACGTTCCTCTTAGCGAATACGTAACTTTTCACGTGGCCAGCTGGAGCCTGAAGAAATAACGATAATAATAATAATGATAGTATATAATTGTACGAAATAGAATAAATCCAAATGAACGAATGACTCAATATACATATTAATTAAAACTCATTTTACAGCCACACACACGCACACACACGCATGTGTTTATCTACCTCACTAAACTTGCAAAGGAATTCCTATATAATTACCTTCAAGTATTTATGCATTCATATCCTCGTTAATTACCGATTTTTACGAATGTTCATGGCGCAGCAGAAAAGAATTTCCGAAACTCAGATTTTTCTTAGAGAAAAAATTCCTAATGAATTCTGTTATTAACGATCTTATGAAGGTAATAATTAATTTGGAAGAAACATATAAAATTTATGCATTTGTAAGCACAGGGAATGGAGTGGGCGTGTGAGTGTGTGTATGTGTGCCAATGAATATAACCATATTTCTCAAGCAATTAACAATGAGTATTTTGCAAAATGTACGTAATGTAGGTTTTATCTCTAATATGCGTGTTATATACGTTGGTAATATATATATATATATATATATATATATATATATATATATATATATATATATATATGTATGTATGTATATATCTACATATATATGTATATATATATGTATATATATATATACATGTGTATATATATATGTATATATATATGTATATATGTATGTATATATGTATGTATATATATATATATGTGTGTATATATATGTATATATGAATATGTGTGTGTTTGTGTGTGTGTGTGTATATTTTAGTACCACTCATATTCCAACGTATACGTGTGCGCAAGAACATGTGTCCAGATATAGACCGACGCAGGAATATATTGATACACATTTATTTATAAGTGTATTAGGTTTTCAAAATTATCAAGTATAGCTTGAATTGTAGGTAGACAGAATGTATGGTTGTAGACACAAAGTACAACCAAAGAATTTAGTTCGAAATCAAGCTGGTTCGAAAATGTAACTATCTAGGTGGTGTAGTAATAGGTGAGGACAGTGTGATATAAAAATCCGATGATGAATAAGAGAAGCAGAAGATGCTTTTCAGAAACTCAGTAAAATATTCAAGAAAAGTAAGACTCGCCATCATGGTAAATAATTGAACAACCTTAGCATCGAAGTTTGAAGTCATCTGAAAAAAAATTCGATTGGAGAATAAATATGGTCAGACTAAATTCTATCCGTGACATCACCAGTGTTTTTAACTCATAACATATAAATTAGGGTAATGAACATCAAGGAACTTCTAAATTCTGGAAAATCTGAATGTTATTAGTAGACCAATTAGAGTAAAGCCCCAAAATAGTAAAAAATTTTTTTTTAGAAGGGATCTGTCGAAATACTAATGCCGATTTTGAAATTCTGTAGACAGAACGGTATGACCAGGAGTGCCAGAACACACAGACACATAGACATACGCACACAAACACATAAACACACAAACACACGCAATTATAGAAAAGGGATCGAACCCATCGCCATCTGTGATGGCAACGGTTATTCAACGATATTACAAACAAAGAAAATAGCCTTAGCCTGCTATGTTATGTTTGATTACTATTATGGCTGTGAATTAAATGAAGAAAAAAATTTGAACAGGCAAAATTTAGTTTTATTGACAAATGATCCGAATGCCATGAACAGAGAATGAAACTAATGAAGAAGTTTCGAGAGAATTAGAAACAACAAGTAAACCGTCTTCAACAACGGGAAAGAGATAGTTGAGATCTTTTTCAAACACGTAATAAGGAAGGAAGCCTCGGAGAATTTAATGCTTACGGTGCGCATAGAACATAAAATGTGAAAACGTAGGCAGTGAATGACTTACTTGAAGGGTTCGAGCAGATGGATGACAGAATGAATACCAGAAGGCGTAGATGAGGGGTAGTTGCTGAGGGTGACAACTGAAAAAGAGCTGTAGAGAGCCACGCCCTGAAGGGACTTGACAGAAGATAGTTTATGCAAGATGATAGATAACCATCCATCCATTTCTTTTTCTAACTATTCACGCTCACACTCACTCACATATGTATACATGTACACTCCCCTCTCTCTCTCTCTCTCTCTCTATATATATATATATATATATATATATATATATATGTATGTGTGTGTATTCATGTATATATATGTATGTATGTATGTATGTATGTATGTTTGTATGTATGTATATGGTTAAATATGTCTCCCCTTCTGCCAAGAAATAGAGATAGAATTCAACATTCAGCGAACTATTTTATGTTTCCTGGTTCATAGCTCTGATTTTGATTCAGGCAGAAGATTTGCTTTATTGGATGGAGAATAATTAATATTGCAATACCTGAAATTTCATCCCGGGATTTCCTGCGGAAATGTTAGCGATCTAAGAATTTCCAAGGGGTTGGGAAATCCCAAAACAAGTCACAAGCAAGTAATCTTTTCTAATAAACTGCTCTATATATCTTCTGTCTTATGTAACTATTACAGATTTGAATTGTGGGCTCTTTATGGATGAAAATGCTTGCTAAATATTAATCATATTCATATTTAATTCTAATCCATCTTCAAAAAATCTAATTAAATGGATTTTTAATCCTCCATCGACTTGAGTAAGTTTTCCTTCATTTTGTTCAAATATATAGCATTTTTTATGCAAAAGACATTGTTCACATATATTCAGTGTTACATTCACTCGTCTGTCTGATATGGAGCTAAAAGTAAGACTCTAATGAATATTGATCGTTAATAAAACATTTTTGATTCAATCAAAGATTTGAAATCTTTTATTGACTCAAAAATATATTGTTAAAAAATTGCTTATTAAAGAATTCATCTACTTTGACAAACTTCAGAGTAGCTACATCTGCACTTTTCCCTGATGCTATGATTCAATTTTTCAGTTGCATTTATATCTTAAAAAGAATAAAGATGAGAACGAAAATTTTACTCCTGGAACGATATCAAGTGAGTTAAACTGAGTTAGTTCATTCCCCGATTTGATCCAACAGGAGCCCTCTTAATCTGCGAATGAAACAATGATCGTTTTCTTTACTATCTTAGTTAGGGAATGACAAATTGTAGTACTTATTTTCTTCATCTCACTCTGAATATCTGGTTTTGCTTTCATCTCTCCAGGAAGTATTCTTACGCCTGTTGTAATAATCTTTTTATACTGTAGAAATATATCACAACATACTCTTTTGATAGTTTTTATTTTTCATCTTAATCAAAGATCTGAAAGTGCATAAACATTATTTTATCAAAGGTATATTGGATACATGATTGGCAATAAAGAGAGTATAAATTTGTGGATATAAATCATGCATGCATAACTCTCATGTAAGTGGGCCACGTATAGTAATGACGTAATAAGAATTATCATCTGTGGTAATATTTTTATGATTTTATTGTATATTTTAAACAAAATGAAGGGAACATTTCTCATTAAGTTGATGAGAGTTTGACTATAGTCCTTTAATTGCATTTTTGAAGGGAGAACTATGACAGCTTATAAAAATGGGTAAAATTCAGTCTACTTATTCACCAATAGGGAGTAAAAAAAAAAAAAAAAAAGAACAGAAGTGCATTAGTCATATACAATAGAGGGTACTCGGAGCCATTTTATGGGGAAGTGATTTCCTACATTGTAATTTGCTGTGGGATTCTCCCACCTAAATGTTTAAATTACTACTTTTTCGCGGGGTATCTTAGGACAAGAATGCACATTGTAGTGCTCAGTGGATTCATCAAAATGTGATAATTATGCTGGGGCATAGGCCGTCTCTAAATCAGACTTTTAAAAAAACTGATTCCATTTTTAAAGAATTGAGCAAATAGCTCACTTGGTGTGCCAACCTTCTTTCGAATCTAAAGATGGTCGTTTTTTTTCAAGAGAATACATCATATATATGTATATATACACACACACACACACATATATATATATATATATATATATATATATATATATATATATATATATATATATGTATATATACACACACACACACACACATATATATATATATATATACACACACACACACACACACACACACATATATATAAATATATATATATATATAATTTTCGAATAGAAGGTCCGAATTTTGTGATCGTCTGTAATTTTAAATGGTAATTGCTAATTTTCAATACCCTCAGTAGCCATTAAATTCAATACTGTGTCCATTTCTATGCCTTGAGTTTATAATCTCACAGTCACTGTCTCGTAGTCCTATAAGAGAAATTGCTAAAATTTGCAAAAACCAATTAATTCGTATGGGAAAAAGTTTATTCACCGTCTCCAAACCCAAAGTGGTGGTGATAATATATTTGTCGAAGTTTTATGGTGAGCGGTACAGGATACTGGTGTGTAGGAATGATACGACTGGGTTGTGCACTGCTTCTATAACGGTTTTCTCTCTAACAAACGCAGAATGCTATCTTCAATCTTTACAATTTCCCTTAAAAGCTAAAAAGTAGCATAAAGGGAATTTCTGCCAAGCAGGGGGGGGGGGGCGTATCATTATTATCAATTTGGGAGTCTGGGAACCCTAAAATAATTTTCTATTGTAAGTTAACGTTAATTACGTCTCCTTTGTATACCATTCCAGCTAACGAAATCATATAATTGGAATGCTGATCTTTCAGAGAAAAACGTTTACTACACCTAATACTACCCCTACGCACTGATTATAACCACTCCAGGACATAGTTTGTTGTTTATTAATCAAACCAGATTGAAATAGATGTGAACTATACTGATCAGAGGTAGGACTACAGTCAATGTAAATATTGAGAGGATTCATTCTTGCACTGTCAACCCCACCCGATTGATGGATGTCGGATACCTCAAATATGAACCTTGGTAATTAAATTCTGAATAAGAATAAATTTTATAAGATAAAATAATAAAAGCTGCTGCTGCTGGGATCACCGTGACTACGAAGATTTTCCTGAATTTATCACGTGAGGAAAATGTGAACAAAAATGGAAAACCTGTTTCTGAATGTGGGACTAATAAGGTGGCAATATGCTTATACTTGGGAATAATTTTGAATGTGGGTGTGAAAACTAAAGGATATTCTGTGGCTCAAAACTGAGTCATGTTGAGGCTTGACTGATAATTTCCGACCTATTTATTACTTTTTTTAAAAATTTCAAATGGTACAATATCATTGATTACCCATGGTACGATTGAATCCATGGTATCTAATAATTGACTCATTATAGCGAGAGTGAATTAATCACAGCAAGAAGGTGTAAGATTTGGCTGTAGGATAATAATCTAACTATAGGGGTGCAAAAACATATGTGTTTTTTGCCACATGGTACATGACTAAATAGCTACTTTTTTTAGTGAAGGAGGACATAGAAGAAAAAAATGGATTCGGTGCAGTCATGAAGCAAAAAAGTTAGAGAAACCACTCCCGTCAATGGTCCTAAGCCTAATTGGATCACTGGCAGTCGTTTAGAAAACACAGGAAATATTTCAGAGACCATCAAACAAAGCAAAGAATTCGGCTGAGCCGCGGGATTATGATAAAAGTGAGTCCTGCAGGGTGTCGTCCATATCCAGACAAGGCATGTGAGCCCCAACAAAAGTAGTAGAAGTAAAAAATCGATGATGGGGTCAAAGAAGTGCATTTCCGGTTCCCATGGAGCGGGAGCCACCAGGGTTCAAGGGACAAAAGGACTCTGTCTGTCATCACGTGATAATTTTGAGTAAGACCAGCAAAAGCAGAAATACCGACAACGCGAGTGTTAATAACCATAACCACAACAGCAACAATGCTGATAATACTAATAACGACAATGATCATTACGATGATTACGCTAAAATATGATATTATTGAAAATAAATGCAATATGGACAGCGAAAATAATTAGTTCAAAGAATCTTGATATTCGAATAGAGAACAACCATTTTATCAGCTAAAGATTGTTAGAATGTCATAATCAACTTTAATAATTCCTAATGGTTCTAATTACTTAACAAACCAGTATTATACATGGTTATTGTTACTTTGTTAATTAAAGCCGCTGTTTAAAATCTTTTGCTATATTTGCACATTCTAATATACATAATTATTGTTTAATTAATATCATTAGGAATATCTTGGATAATATTAATTGATAAGTTATTTTTTTTTCTTGCATTTTCACATCAGTTGCCTGGTGATCAACACTGAAGACACCGAGTGACAGCAAGTCTCCTCAAGTCTCCAGTCCTCCTCTTCGCACTCTCGGAGTCCATAATAGTGCTGCAGATTCGATTTTCACACCTGGTATCTGGTGGTCATTGCTGAAAGCTGAGTGACTGCAAGTCTCTTCAGGTCTCCAGCCCCTTTCTTCACCCATCACAGCAGTGCTGTGGTTTTTATCGTGTTTACCATGCCCTTTTCTTGGTTGTTAGGCCATTGCTAACAGCTCAGGTCTTAGGTCTCATATTTCTAGTACTCTTCTCGGTGTGCGTGCAGTCCCTGGTAATGCTGTGATCAGCCAAGTCTCAATCCTTCCTCTAAGCCCCAGCTCCTCCAATTTTGTTTTCAGCGTCTTTGATAGTGCTCTTAATATTACTAGCACTACCCTCACTTCCATGTTTCACACCTTCTTCAGTCCCCTTGCCGGGTCGTTGTATTTCCGTAGCTTTTCACTTTCTTTCGTAGTAACTCTATGATCTGTGGTCATGGCCACGTCTATAATTTGTCAGGTTCTCTTTCCCTAGTCCACAATTACCAGGCCTGACCATCTCGCTTGGATGTGGTGGTCAGTTTGGGTGTCTGAGACTCAGAGTAATTTATGGCTTCTATTTTCCAGGGCTGTCTCTGATGTGTGTTGATACTATTTCCCTGCATAACCCAATCCCATTCGTTTGTTCAGTTCCAAGTGTATCACTATTGCTATCCTGTCGTGTCTGTTTTTGAACTCTTCCTAGGCTGGTTAACTATATTCACTGGTTATGTGGTTCACAGTCTCTTCCCTTTCTCAGCATGTTTGTTTGGGTTCTGTCAATGTTGGCCTTGTTATAGTTTGTCCTAATGCATTTGTTTTGAGCTTCCATGATGAACAATTATATTTCTCCATTTACATTTCCTTTTCGTAGTCATGTCCATGATCTGTCGTCAGCAATATTTTGTATCCGTCTTCTCGATTATCTGTATAGTTTTTTTTCTGTTCCAATTTGTCTTTTTTTGTTTGTTTTTTTGTTCGCTGTGTTGCTTCTGTGCCTAATATTTTTTTGTTGTTCGTGGCACTATCCCGGGCACATTTTATAAAGTCTTCATTATTTCCTTGCAAATAATCTTGTCATCCTATTTTTAACTTTTGGACACAGTCTTTAATGCCGATGAGTTCTCTACCGCCTTTTTCCTCTTTACATAATCTGTGTCATCTCTTGGATGTAAAGCCTTGTGCATTGTCATATGCCCCCTAGCTCGTTGATCCAACAATTGGAGTTATTCCTTTGTCCATCCAAGAAATTGCCCCGTGTATCTTACTACCTATAATGTCCAAAGGTATTCCTCTCTTATTTTCTCTTTCATTTCTTCCTGTTTTTTTTTTTTTTTTTTGTGACATTCGGTGACTCCCAGGTATTTATATCGGTCCTGTTTGGTCAATGCTCTGTATTTTTTGTTGTTCGGTAATTTGATTCTTTCCGCTGGTGCTTGCTTTTTTTTTTGCAGAGTCATTAGTGCGCATTTTTCTATCCCAATCTCTATCCCGATGTCATCACTATATTCTTTGACTTTGAACTAAGTGTAGAGCTCTTTCCTGGTCTTTGAAAATAGTTTTTTGTCGTCCACGTACATGACGTGGTTGATTTTTCCCTTTGTTTTTGGAGATTTGGTATCTTTTGAAATTTTTCAACATACTATTACTACTAATGATTATAATTATAGGAGACTTGCTGTCACTCAGTCTCTGGCTATGATCACCAAGCAACTGGTGTGAAAATGAATAGTTATTAGTAGTATTATCATTGCTGGTATTTTCCAAGATTTTGCTGGCTCCAAGGTGCATCCCATACTCCGCTGTCACAGCAACACTTACGATGTAACTGATCCTATTTTCTTTGTTGATGACTATCAGATCCAATATTTGGATGGGATGGTAGTACAAATTTCGAAGTTCAAGAGTAACTTATTCTTTTTGTTTCCTGTTGGTACTATATGTTTATGTGTCCCGTGTAAGGACTATTAAACTACAACGTCGAATCAAGATGGTAGGGGAAAACAGAACAATAATACCAGGTCCATTGTACATTGATGAGTTTCATCCTTCTATACATGTAAACAATGATTCGGCTTCTCAACTCCATACAAACTGACTTTACCGCCACAAAACCACTTCGTTCCTTGCGTATTTCTTTCTACCTTAATAAAATGAATATTTCACGTTGTGTTTGGTTTTGGTTCTTGATTTCATGTTGAGCCATGAGAAAATCAGGGGAAAAGATAGTCATCAGGTATTAATGCAATGGCTACACAGACAGACGGATTAGAACAATTATATATATATATATATATATATATATGATTATTGATGCTGCTACTATTATGAGCATTCGACAATATTCTAAAACAAACAAATGAACGATCGAATGAATGTGAAAAGAAATCAATAAAACGTAGCAAAATTAATTGGGTATCAACCTAAACTAATGTTGATATCGGAATCGGCGGTGCACAGGGACACACTTGACCAACCAAGTGAGCCGCGGCATACCGTGACGACTTTTGGTGGAACGATCAGAATACACAATTTCCTATGTTCAATTTCATACACATTTTTCTTTATATTTGTTTTGTTCCGCTCTTTCTTCATTTCCTCCCTCTTTCTATCTTATTTATTACACACACACACTCACACACACACACACACACACACATATATATATATACATATATATATATACTAGAGAGCATTACATACATATATATATATATATATATATATATATATATATATATATATATATATATATATATATACTAGATAGTATTACAGCTTTGAAGACTAATCATTAAAATACTTTTTCAAAGACTTGTTTGTGTCACTTCAGTCACCTATTTCCTAATATTTGTCAATGCAATGCATGTAATTTCCTTCAGTGTCTTTTTTCTCCCTATTTCCCCTGTACTTTGTCATCATGGTGCAATGCAAAAATTGTATCTTGTTGAGATCACCAGTGGTTTATCATGTAACCGTTTCGGGGATTTTATATTAACTTATATAAAGTTGTATTAAGATGACTCCAGGCAGTGTTAACCAAATACAGCCTCCTCTTTTTTTTATGTAGTTCATGTCATATATGTAGTTAGTCGTTTTATGTAAGGTTTTATGAGTATCTATGTATATCCCCCTGCCCCGTCTCCTAGTTTGTCTTTGATGGTGTTTTGTTTTACTTTTGACCAACAAGAAAAGGGACACAAGCCAACATTCCAAGTAGTAGAAGCTATGGAACTTGAAGTATCCAGATGAGAACCAGATAATGATACCGAAGCGTATAAAAAGATTCCTGAGCAATAGAATATAAAGGTAAATCCAGCTTGCCTGAGGCCAACTTTACCTTTTAAACCAACGATTTGCATCATACGGACGACCGAGGTTGCACAGATTGGCGCAGGACTCCAGTGTCACTGGTTTGACCGGAGCGTCTTTCCCCAGGCAGATGCAAGCTAGGTGTGAGGGTCTGCCTCTACATCGATATGTCTGAAAATTAGTGAATTAGAACAACATTGTACATAACAGATACATTAATTAGCTATTATCTGAATGGATTCTGCACATAAAAGCAATTGTCATTGACATATAAAATATCTCCGTTAAATACCATCATTATCATCAGCTCTTATAAGTCTGCTGCTGTACGGAGGCCATTCCTATCTCATTCTATGATAACCTCAACTCTGATAAACTTTGCCATATCTGGTCATTTCTTACTGTTTACTGTCCAATGGGCATCATTCTGTTAGCCTTCTACATCATCTTTAGTCCTTTATATTGACTAATTTCCAAGCCCATCTTTGTCACTTAACTACTTGTATGATACTTTTCAACCTAGTCTTCACTCGGGTCCATATTGATCTTTTTTCGTCGTCCTCTGTGCAATTCTGAGTTAATTTTCGAGTGCTTCCGTGACTTCGCTGCGTTTTGCATCCTCTCATCCTAGCTGGTACTATGCATTGATTATACACCTTTCTATGCGTCGTTTAATCTCGTTTCCGTGGTCTGCCTCTGGCTTTATCACCTGACTTAAGTAAATGTGTTTGATAACCATTTTCTAAGACTTCACTGTTTACTCTTAGAGGATTTTTCCAGACTTAATCATTGACCATCAGTTTTATCCTTATTCTGTTTATCTCTACCCCCACTTTTTTTTTGCTACTCCTACTTAGATCATTTAACATGTTTTGTAAACCCCCCACCTTTTCTAATAGTAATACATGGTCATCACTAGAGCTTAAATGGTTCATACAAGTTTTCCCAGTCTGTTTCCGGAAAGGACCTCGCTGTAAATAGATTAGGTGAAAGTGTATCCTCTTGTCTTATCCTTTTCGGATCTTCATCTTTATTTGTATCTTTATTGGTTCCATATATTGCAGTGCCATTTTTGTATATATTCTCAATGACTTTTATATCATTTTCATTTATTCTTGGTTCACCCATTGAGCTGGAGACTTCCGCGTGTTCTTTTGAGTCAATTGTTTCTTTATGGTCTAACTTTGGTAAACTAAGTGGTTTGTTGTATTCTGTTGTATTTTGGATTAGCTGGTTCAATGTGTGTATGCGGTCTGTATTGCTCTTCGCTACGTGTGATTACTGAATGCTTCACAACCACTGGTTATCAGTCAATTCATTTGGCTTTATTAAATATTCCTTGACCTCCTCCTTATCTGTATTGCTATGGTGGGTTTCAGGAGGTTATTGTTCAAGATTGCTGATATCTTAATTCTATTCATTTTTAACATTATTTTGAGAATTTCATTTCTTAGATCATTTAAAGTATTTTGCAACTCATCTTTCTGAAAGTATTCTAATATTGTCAGCAATTTTTTAAAAGTCCAGATATTTTCCATCTGTGTTTACTCAGATGTTCATGTCGACCTTCTGAAAAGTGCTTTCAAGGTTTATTGTCAATAACTTAACCAAAATGGTATCCCCTCGTTTCACTCCTTTTCCGATCCTTATTGCATTGTCATCCCTACGCTGTTGAATTATTCTAGTCCCATTTTTGTATACTATTTTAACAAATGGTATACCATATGATTTTGTTTAACTTCTTATTCTCGCATTGAGTTGAGGACTTGTGTGCTTTTTCATAATAAAACAAAGCCAAATGTCGTATTCTGGCTTGTGTTTCTATCAGGTGACTAAGCGTATGTAGCTGGTCTATTGTAGAGTAACCTCCCTTGAAACCTACCTGTTCTCACTCTCTCACATGACTTCTCTTTATTCCACTCTATTACGTTGATTCTGGTCAATTGTTTTTCAGCAGTCACCCCTTATGAAAATGTGCACATACATCTATACTTAGTTTTTCAAAGAAGCCCCGCCGTTGAGAAGTGGTTATCCAAGCATTGTTGCAGACCATTGCTACGATAGAAATATCGATTCTCCCTGGGTGCCCTCGACTGGTACAATAATAATCCAATGTAAGTGATTGATAATATCGTTACTGATCACGATCTTGTACTGAAAAAAGTGAGTAAGTATCACTCTTACACTGGCTTCAGCTGTCTCTGCTTAAATTTTGCATACATCATTATTAGATTCAGCAAGCACCCAAACTGGCTTCATCCACTTCATTCTGTGCCATTTTACTCATAAATAAGAGGAGTGATATATTTATGCCTATACCAAGCCCTTTAATGTGAAGTAAACACAAACTATGGAGGCTAAAGTTTGAACTTGTCTCGCCAGGCCCATTCTCCGTATCATCACTCGCTCAGCTTACTAAAGTAAGAGATGATTACAATATAACAACTTTACACCGTAAATTTTAAAAAGAGCATTGTTTTTGTTTATTTCTTCTTTTCTTTTTTAACTGACTTCGTTTGTTTGATTCGTTCTTTCTCTCCTTATTGAATTGCTCACTACGTTCTTTTGTATGTATCTGTCTACATCTCCTTCTTTCATTCGTTTTCTTTTAATTTCTTTTTCCATCTACTTCTTCTTGTTTTTCTCTTTCTGTTTTCCTCCCTCTCACTTTCTCTCGATCCTCAGCAAGAACCATTGAATATTAACTCAAAATTAAAAAGAACAAAAAAAAAATCCATCAATATTATCAAAATACTCCGATAACAACATCATCGTATTTGGCAAGAACGTTGTGCAAGGTTTTTGAGTGGATAGGGAAATTGCCTTCACTCTATTTCCAGCGAATACCATCAGATAATAATAATCCTATGACCGTGTAGATCACTTTGGTACCATTCTGAATCCTTCATGGTAATTCTTGGAGTGTGTTACTGGCAAACGTCCACCGCTTTTAAGTAACATGACAAAGACTGTAATGTACTGTGTAGTACAAGCAGCAGAATGTAATCTCTGGTTTGGCGTATTGAGAGAGGTATATTCCTGCCAAGATTATCATCTCGAAGGAACACGAACTGCTGCAACCGGAATTTGAACACGTTTCATCGTTTGCATTTTCTGCTATTTTAACCCTTGCATCACATACATTTGATTCATTAAAAGATGTTCGTATGTGTGAATTTTTGAGCGTGTTTCTGCATGTGTATGCATGTATCATCGGTCTCCGCTTATCATTATGTTTTATAGCTTCATCGAAGGTGTCGGGCTTAGGTACTCACGGTAAATTGTTAGTAAGAACTACCTCCGACTTGTCAAGCCTGTCGAAGCTTCGTTACGTCCACAGCACCTGGTAATCTCAAATGACCACCCTTCTACGTATTGACCATCATTATCACCATTAATCTTTGAACGTCCGTCGTTGAACAGAGACCTTTCCTAGGATTCGCCACAATTCACTATCATGGACGTCGCAGAGCCAGTATTTTCTGAATTTGTCTGGTTCATCTCTCCATCTTGTATTCTGTCGGCCCAAGTTTTGCATGTGATATCTGGGGATCCATGTTGTGAGTCGTGATGTCCATCGGTTGTCTGTCTTTCTTGCAACATGGCCTGCCCATTGCCATTCAAGTTTTTTGATAGGTTCTATGATGTCAAAGACTCCCGTTCTCTTCCTGATATACTGTGCTGTCTTGTGATTTCTCCATGTAAGGTTGAACATGATTCCCTCATGCACACGCTGCATGCTTCTCAGTTTGCAGGTCTGTCTCTTTTAGTTGATCTTGCAAAGATCGGTGTCTCCATAGGATTTCGATAGTAACCCTTAGGTTTGGGGAGAACCTCCTCTATTGTAATCCATGATTTGAGTGCTTAGCAGAGAAGCATTAAGAACCATTTTATGTCTATGGTATGACTAAGTGATGGATTGATCACCGGCGTGCCAAAGCCGGGGGTGAACACTCTACCACTGGGTCACGGTGATCGTTTATGTGTGTGTAGCAGGGTATCCAATTTAGACGTGATACTTAAATTTTTCAATCCCAATCGTCACTCTCAACTTCAAGAAAATAAAAAAGCATCTCAATTGTCAACACTGAACATTAAGACGTGGAAAAAATTAAAATTTCTTAACATTGTCAAATATGGACTCATAAATTCTAATAAGCAAAACAAAGAACATCTCAGTCAGCAACGACTGAGTACATTTTCATTGATTGGAGACGGATACATGAAACAAGTCAATCAATATCAAGTTTAGTTCTCGATGAAACACATCTCCGAATCTTTTAGTAAGAAGTAAAACAGAGTTTCTAAACTTTCAGGAATTACAGCCCCTTTTCACCATGCATATTTCATCTGTGCTTCCCAACTCCAACTAGTAAAGTAAATTAAAGTTAATTAAAGTAAATTACAGCAACTTTGACCTTTTTTAAGTACTTGAGTCGGTAAGTGAAAAGTACGGTAATATACCAGTTTTTTTTATATCACTTTAGGGCACCTCTCGCTTTTACCAAAGAAAAGTGAAAATATTTACCGGACATGACAACTTCGTCCATTCCTTCCACGTACGTTGTTAGTTAGTGAAAAAGTACAGTATAACCCGTTTATATTAAGATCACTTCACGCAAAAAATGTCTTTTTTAATTGGATCATTCATCTTGTAAGCCAGGATATAATTGTAGAAAATTATCTAAAATTACATCATCATCATCATCTTTTTTAGCGCCCGATGTTGGACATAGACCTTCCCCAAGATTCGTCAGAATTTTTCTATCATGGGTGCTGCGTAGCCAATACTTTCTGAACTTGTCTAGTTCGTCACACAATCTTATATTTTGTCCGATACATTTACGCATATGACCTCAGGGGATCCACATCGTGAGTTGGATATCCAGCAGTTGACTGACATTCTTGCAATATGACCAGCCCATAACCATTTGAGTTTTTTAGTGGTTCTCCAATGTCCTCCAACATATCTTACTACCAATCCTTCCAGGACCCCTTTTGAGTTTTCCAGAGCCCCATAGGGGCTGTAGTACCCACTGTGGAAATCACTCATGTTCACAAATAAGCTGAAATCTTACCTACTTATTAACAAACAAGTAAGATTCCAACTTATTTTGGAGAAGGCTAGACTTCAGAAATAAAGCAAGTTAGACTTTACCAAACAAAAAAAAAGGCTGCCCTTGGGTGTCAGGGGCAAATGATAACCATTTTTGACCCTCGATAACCCAAGTTAGTTTGGCAGCTGTCGGAATATACGAACTATTAAGGCACCACGCTGATGTCAGTTCAATCACAGAGACTTTTGACAATCTGGCCTTTGGCAAAATGGTTTCAGATTTGTTTTTTTGTTTTTTATGCAAGGGTTTCAAAATATAGAAATCTGATTTGATGAGAAAAAAATAAAAAAGCAAAATAGAAAAAAAGTCAATCAATAGTGACTGTCACGTGACTAAAGTTTTTTTTTTTTGCAGGGAACCCTTCCTGGGGGTGATGTTTTAAAAAAAGAAAAAAAAAAGAACAAAACGGGTGATCATTGAATAATTTACTTTTTTTCAACTTTTGTTGGATGGAAATCACTAAAAAGTCCGAATTTTTAAAAAAGCAACCGTGAACTCTGCTGGAACCGGATTAAATGAACATAAACTTGCATTGTTAATTGGACTCCAAGATTATGAAATAAAATAATGGGACATTTGAAAAAAAAAACAAAAAAAAAACAACGTTTTTCCTGCATTTGATAAGGAGCAAATATTTATATTTCAATCCCTCCAGCTCCATTGGCGTGGCATGTACGCGATATACATGGATACATATATACACACATACATAACCGGCCAGCCAGAATCTCTAAACAACGGAAAAATCTGTGACAGTTTTGGTTGGGGGGTGGGGATGTCAAAAGAAACAAAGTAGTCAGAAAGTAGAGCGTAAAGAAAACGCTTTCGTCAGCCAAAATATCGTAAATTGTTGAACCAATCATCAAAAATATTTCCCCTATAAATTGGTGTTATTTCCCAGACTCCCAAAATGATGATGATAGTTCAGTTATACCTTGCTGTTTGTAAGTTCGCTTGACACCTCATTTTTTTTTTTTGCTGGAAACAGTCAGAGCGGAAATATAATTTAGTTTTTGTTTTGCAGCACCACCATAGAGGGAGCACGGACTCTCTCCCCAATTTCTTTAACTTGCATAGAAACAAATTGCTTTCAAATTGGATTTCAAAAACTTTTTTTGTTTTTTGTTTTGTTTTGTTTTTTTGTTTTTTTTTACTGTTGTCTTCAACTTAAATTTTCCGATTTTGCTGTTACTGTTGTCCTTTTTGGGTATTTTTTTCATTTTTCTCATCGCTTTTTCTTTTTCTCTTCGTCTTTATACTCGTCTGTTTTGCTATTCTATCATTTCTTTTTTTCTTCTTTATTCATTTCTTTTGCTTATATCCTTCCTAAATGTTAAAGTACTGTAGCCATCAGAGATGGTGTAGGATTCTATCCTTTTTTTTCCGTTCTTTTTTTGTTTGTTTGTTTGTTTGGGTTTTTTTTGGGGGGGGGGGTTCTAAATATGTGCATTCTTTTGTTTGTTTCTTGATTTGTCACCAGACTTGAAAATTGATACCTGGACTCAAGTTGATCCCTTTCAAAAATGTCTTTTTCATTTTTGGAATAAAAAGACTTTTTGACCTTTTAAGGGGCCTTTATTTTGATGAGTTTATCAATAACATTTAGATTTTCCAAGATTTGTAGAGATGTAATCACTCTATTTCAGATGTTTTTCATTGAAAAAACGCCAATGATGTCATTACAAGAATTTATTCTGACCATATTTATTCTTCGATGGAATACTTTTAAATGGCTTCAAATACTGATGCCACGTTTCGTTCTCTTCTGCTTCTTTTCCTTCTCTCTTCCGTTATTCGGTTTTTCCTTCTTTCAATTCATTTACTTCCTCTCTCTCTTTGTTTTCGTTTTCACTTTTTTCCATTATGTATTCTTTGTTGAATTTTACCTCTTTTTCTTGTGTTCTTCCATTTGTTTCATGTTACCTTCGATCTTACTTGTTTTTTCTCCCTTCTTTTTCTCCTTCTTTGAAAGAAAAAAAAACGAATACGGGAAGAGAGGCTAAGTTTCCCTTCATGTGTATAAACAGCAATATCAACCCTTCTGCAACTGGCAGAGTCCAACGTTACACAGAAACGTGAAGACAGGAGCCACAAGACAAATATTGATAAACGGACGGTGGCAGATGGATAAATGTTTATCTGGCCGTTACATCGTCCGTATAGCCTTTGGGTTATGTAGAAAACTTAACTTAGTGTTATTTGATCAAACGAAACTTATGGTCGTATATTATATGTATTTGTAACTGAGGATATCGTCAATGGACAAATATGCACTTGGAATATTATGAACGAAAAAATGTCAAGTCTTCAGAATGTGGGCTGAGGAGCCTACCTCTGAAAATTATCCACAGGCAATGCAGATTAATATCTCTGATCTGGAAGAGCATTCAGCCTGATCATAAGTTGTACACATTGAAAGAAAGGGGTTAAAATTTCGTATTCAGATAAGATATATCAATCAGCGTTATTTAAGGATTATCTTCAGAGCTGGACCCCTCATTTCAAGTTTGATGAAGTCTTGCAAATTCTTTAATGGTTGGAGATTATTTCCTGAGTTGAATGCTGCAATCTTTTTCTGTGTCTGAGTCCTGGTTTCCTGATCTTCCGTTTGATAGTCCGTTTGTCAAAATCAAGCCCCGTTTCTGCTTTCAGAGGAGCAATGAACGGATCAAATATTTACAGGAGAGCTCTGGTAACTGCCCTCTCGCCATGATCAGACTTCTTTGGTCTACCTTCTCTATTCTTGGCTCCATATCGATCTGGAAGAAAGATTCACAAGATTTAGACTTCGAATAATTTGTTCATCTATTACGTATTTGTGAAAGGCCCTCATTCTGATGTTTAACAATCCTACCATGTTCGAAATCGGACAGCTTTTGTCTCTTTTCCATTTCCTATATTATGTAGACTTAACACCGTTTTCAGCATCAAGTAACAATAAATTGAAATTTTAACCCTTTATATCACATCAATCGTCAATGAATTCAAAATTTAGTCGCAACGAAAGATTTCAATAACCGAAATTCCGTTGAAGGTTACTCAACACTTGAACACAGCTAAAGCTATTACTAGTGTACAGTACCGTGAATATAAGATGACCAACTTGACAATCACAAACGTTGATGCAGTTATTCGAGATAATTATGAGATTATTCAATGTTTCCACTTGAGTTTAAAGTTTTGTGATATTATGCACCTCTCTCACTCTCTCTCTCTCTCTCTCTCTTTCTATCTATCTATCTATCCATTTATCTATCTATCTAACTTTCACCCTCTCATGCTCTCTTTCCCTCTCTCCGTTGGAAATGGAGAAATTCACTTGAGGGCGAATGTATATTTACATGAATATTTATATATATATATATATGTATATATATATATATATATATATATATATATATATATATATATATACATATATATACACACACACACACACATATATATATATACATATATATATATATACATATATATATATATATATATATATATATATATATATACATGCATATGCATATATATATGCTGATGTTGCCTTTGATTAGAACTAATATAAAGCATGCAGTGCGTTCCTTGGTTCTACTCGTTCTATTGATGAAATGTGTTGTTTTGAGTGACTATATATGTCCAATCAAATTGCGCCTACAGATAACGTGCTACTACCCCTACCAAGCTGTGAATCGAAAGAATATTTATTCATAACCAATCGGTATGAATAAAAACATTATCAGGAAAACTTTCAACTGAGAATATCCAGTATTTAGGTTTAGTTTGACTTTCAAAAAGGCTATTTTGATATCCCCAAAAACTTTTATCCGTGGTTGCCCTATAACAGGATGCATACTGTATTCCAAGATTTGGATATTGAATAGAAAATAAAGAGTTTGTCATTAAAAATTGTTATATATAATTAGAAAACGAAACGGACTATTTAAGGTATTGTATTTGCAACACTTGAATTCATCGACTTCATCCCGAGAACCATTTCTTTAGTGATAAGAAGCATCAATGAAAACGTTGAATTTTGTAAGATTTAAGGCAATATAACAAAGCCATAATCAAACGCCCTGATCTTATCAACTGATCAGGTCGACTGTAATGAAATAATAACGAAAATCAAAGCATATGTCAACGAAAGTATGAAAAAAAAATTGGATAATATAACTTTCAACAATACCTGTTAGTATGTTTCGCGAAGTTAGGGAACCGAAAGAGATTAATTTGGTCTTAGACAATGTGAAAGATCATTGGATTGACGAGAGGCAACGAAGATAGCAAACAACTGGTCTTGGTCCATTCGTCTGACTGATAGGTTGTTGGATGGGGTGGGAAATTGAACATGCATTACTACAGAGCAAACATCTGAGGTATATTGTTAGGATAGTCAATGTAGTGTAACTAACTACCGGAATGCTATTTGGTTTCGCCTTAACCATATATAAAAAGCTAATTTAGTTTTAAAAATTAAAGATATTGATGGGAGTGTGATGGTATAAGACGTGGGTAATTCAGTCTAAAGCCAGTGATCTGAAAATTCTTTGTTAAATTCTTCGAATGAATATACTGGTAGAAAATCAACTCGATTGTTTTCTCATTAAGTAGTATTCTTTTTACAGATATCATTAGTTGGTTTGCAGACATCCCTAGATCAAATGTGACGGAACGGATTTAATATTCACATAAGTGAACACTCAACAGAAGTGACATGTACAAACAGTTACATCTATTGCTATACTTGCTGATTCCCAATCATCAAGTCGTTTTGGGGGTAACATACGTAAATAAGTCCTTTGTTTCAAAGCATTAAATTATGTTTAGTATGGAAAAAATATCCCGATACGATGCATCATGATAATACCCTATTTAAAAAGACGTATCACATGTGTTATGACACAGACATAAAAAAGCTAAATATCAAAATCATAGTTTGATGGGAGGTGGTTTGGGATCAACACTACGGGGGGCATGATAATTTAACTGTTTTGTTTTTAGATCCCCTAGACGGGTAGATGGTAAAAACTGATGATCTCAACAAGAAAGATCTTCACATAGTACCGTGAATGAATGACGAAAATTCAATGAATTTGGAAGAATAATTTTATATCTTTAGTGTTCAAGGCTACAAAGCTTTGTAGACTATATCTATGGAGAAAAAGAGAGAGAGAGAAAGATGGAGGGATAGATACACTCGCAGATAGACATATACATATGTATATCCCTACATATAGTATTATGTATAATTATTGCTATAATCAGCGCCATTCATCCCTTATATATATATATGCATTATATTCGAAATGACCTCCCATTGTTACTCAGGGAATGAGTCTGGATATATAGAAACAAACAATTAAAGAAAAACGTGGCTCTTTAATTGTTTATATCTATTTACACTGTTTCTGCCGAGTGACTCATTCCCCGTG
>OY735204.1:53262676-53265176 GCA_963457665.1 Thysanoteuthis rhombus | reverse complement strand
GACATTCACACATAAACACAGTCACACGGAGACACAAACTCATAAAAACATAAAAATTCAAAGAAACATACAAAAACAGACACAGACACACATATGCTTACACAGGAATACAAATAGATACATATATTGAGGAAATGACTGTGTCACGTGGAGAAACACACTCATAGACACACAGAAACACACATAGACACACACACATACAGACGCAGAGAGACAGACACAGAGACATTCTGACAAACTCAGTAGCAAACATGCATACCCATACACCTACACACACATGTACGCCTCCCAATTGGGTATGTATTCAAATATTCTTGATGGGGAGCAGACTTGTCCTAGACGCAATTATTTTGATGGAGAGAGGAATTTTAGAAAATAAATTGATGTAGAATGCAAGAAAAATGCTGGGGACGATTTGGGCCGGGTCAGAAATAACGAGAAAGACGTTAGTGTGCAGTGGTGGGGGAGAGGGTTCACGGGAAGGGCTTTAAGGAAAGAAATAAACATCAGGAAGGAGGGGGGAAATATAATGGTGGCATGGTGATGGTGGTGGTGGTTGACGGGTAACGGGTAGGAGAGGAAGACGACAAAGAGGGAATTGAACGAAACAGGGCAAAATAAGGAATAATGAGGAAAGTGAAAGTGAAAGTAAAAGAGGAAGGGACAAATGATACAAATATTGTGCGGGGCGTTTGTCAAGAAGAAAAGCGCGAATTTTGCCGAACAGGAGGTAAATATCCGTTTGTCTCATCAGGCTCCTGCCCTGGACAAGATCATGCAGTAGCTAGGCAGCTGCTCCGCCGGGTCGAATGACACATTCCTAATTAACCGAGTTTCTTTCAGTTTGATTCTTTCTCTTCCGTCTTTTTCGCCTCGTGTTTTCTTGGACATAACTCATTCAGTCTATCCCTGTGAATATCCTTCCTTCACCTGATTTTCTGATATTGTTCTTAAATCTCTATCTCTGCATCATGTCCATTAACTGACCTACTACGGGCTGCCCTAATTTTTTGTTGGGGAAGTGTCCTCAGTGGAAACGACGTAAACGGCAAAATAAAACCCATTATACAAGCGTGTTGATATAAGTTTTTACCATAAAAATATAGTATCATTTTTTTATTTCGATTTATGAAATAAATAAGTGAACAACAAAAAAACAACCGGGCTACGCAAAGGCAAAAACTCACTTGCTTCACTAAAATCTAAATGGTAAATAAAACAGAATTGATTTCTCCATACAATGTAATTCCATAAGTACAGCTCCCGTTTCGTCTCCTTCATTAGTTGTTCTTGTAAAAATAAAAAATTGACCTGAGTCGTAAGAGTGAATATGTCATTAGTTTTTACGTACGCAACTCTTTGCATTACTTGTTCCTGGTGGGGTCATTGTCACTGCTTTAATAAACGAAAATAAAGTCAAAACTCAATAGCAGGCGTTGGAAGAAAATTGGGGCATATTTCAAACCAGCGTAAAATTAAGACAACAATTACTCATTTTCTTATATACTTGATTTATTTATTTTTCGATGGGATAATTTACCTGCTTTAGACTTGTGACGCTACGGTTGTTCATTTATTGACTGTGATGGCAAGTTTTCATATCTCCCGTACTTTTCTTTAATCTTTCACTACTACTACTTCATTTTCTTTATGAAACTTTGAAATTTACCTCTACAGACAAAGTTTCAAGTGGTATATGTATTCAATTTTATCTGTCTGTCCATCGGCCTCATTTTTCTACACAATATCTGTAAAAGTTTTCAATGAATTCCATTAAACATTTGTGGAAAGTTTGAGTTAGGGGCAATACGTTACAAACAACGTTATTGAATTCGGGGGTGAACCCAAGAATTCCAGTTTTGCATCGTTCGTACGTTTCTATGCCGAACAGTGTTTCCCAAAGTTCTAAATGAATTTCAACAATGGTTTTTGGAAGAGTAGGGAAATGAGCCACGGAAGGATTGATTGAATATTGGGGATCTAGGAAAAGTTTTTTTTCCACGCAATATATCTCGTGGAATTCTCAATAAATTTAATCAAAATTTCCTGGAAAGATAGGCCATGGGAGAGAGGTTAATTAGTCACATTTGTGTCGGATTCGTGATTTCTTTCATTATGATTATGATTATTATTATTAGCAACTTCACACCAGTTACCTGGTGGTCAACGCTGGAGATTTAGTGACAACAAGACTCTCCAAGTCTCCAGCCCTCCTCTCCACACTCTCATCGTCCACGGCACTGCTGTGGTCCACATTTTCACACAAGTTGCCTGGTGGTTATTGCTGAGGGCTGAGTGACACTAAGTCTCCTCAGGTCTTCAGTTTTTCTCACATCTTATCTCTCCCTTACCTATCACAGCTGTGCTGGTTTTCATACCTCTACCACCATTTGGGCAGCGTCTATGCAGTTCCTAGCAGTGCTGTGATCTACGCTGTCTTAATCCTTCTTTTTATCACTTGTTCCACTAGTATCACCTTGTGTGTCTTTGATACGGTTCC
>OY735204.1:53247676-53257676 GCA_963457665.1 Thysanoteuthis rhombus | reverse complement strand
CCCCACATGAAATCTCAACTCATTCAAGTGACCGTGGTTCATTAATAGTTCATTTGAACGTTGGACCCTTGACCGCTGTATGTATATATATAAATATATATATATATATTTTTTTTCAATCATTTTTTTTTTTTTTTTGCCAAGAAATTCAATTAACGTATTAAACAGGATATAAAGAGAAGGATGCCGTTCGCCACATACTTTACAAATAAACCACTGCATCTTATCAGGACAATTCTGCGTCTCTGTCGATTTATCAGGAAGCTTCATGCGAACGCATGCGCGTTGACACTTGAGTACGTTTGCGCATTCGCGCGTCAAAGCTATGATCTGTGTGCAAAGGGTAAAGAATGAAGAGTGCACAAGCTTTCGAATAACTTCTGAAGGCCATCAAAAATACTTCAAGGATTTGATTGTTGATATCAAACGAACCAATCGTCGGGAGTCAGAACCGTTTCTGAAGACATCAAAAGGTGTAAGCCGCTATCAAACGAGCTCTGGTGGGGAGAGGGCAGTAACCGTTCAGGTCACTCACAAAGTGAGCGATCAGACGGAGCTCTTTACATTAGAGATGCGTTGATATAAAAGCATGTTTATTGGAAGAGGGGCAGTACGAATGAATACGACGTTATTGATAAGGATATTAATACTATTCATGACAGAAACAGGGAAAGACTGATTGCAGTATCCAGGACAGGAAAGACCTATCCACGGGGAATATGTCAGAGCCATTGGGAAGAAAAATCAATGTCTTTGCTAGATAGGCTTCAAGACATCCTTATCATCCTTAAGATCATAATCGTTGATATTAATAAAAATAGGTCTGGTTAGTTCACTCAATAGGAAGCATCACGTGAACGATGTCTTTAGGCAGCATGCCATGTTAGAGACAATCAATTAAAACGTTAAAAGGGTATGAACATTCGAGAAATTGGAACCAAGGGTGATCAATTAAAAGATTTGAAAAGGGGGGATCATCAATGAATAAATTACTTCTTTTCGGCTTTTGCTTGGCAGTGATCTGTCAGAGTCCAAATTTTTAACGCAAACGAGTGCAGACCAAGCCTGATTGATTCGGGATAAACTTACGTTGTAAACTGAACTTCTCACTGAAAACCCTTTTTGGAGGGAATTTTCAAAAAAAAAAAAAGAAGTTTTTATGGACATAATGAGGAGTAAATATTCCAAGTTCTCTAGCTCCGTTGGTGCAGTGTGTACACGCGATACAGCTAGACCCACCTGGTAACTGAAGAAACCAATATTGACGCTGAAAGTTTTAGCTACTCGTTTTTAATAATCTCCCCCGGGTTCCACGTCTTCCGACATTTGATGACACTGCAGTCTCTCAATTTCCCCTGTCCATTGTTGTTCACACTACACGTTCATACCGCGCCAGTTGTAATGAAACCATCGGGTTGGATTCCAAAAACGTTATTAAACTTTACCAACAGCTCTACATCAAGACAGACATGTGGATTCTCCAAAAGAACTGCACTTTGTGGAACAGCTCATATTTCAAGAAAAGTACATTTGTCACGGCTTGACCCTCCTTTAACAGACTGAAAAACTAAAATGTATGTCGTGCATAATAATAATAATAATAATAATAATAATAATAATAATAATAATAATAATATACTCGAATGCCTTAGAATGTTCAAAATTAGCGAACCGGTGGTTAAATTTATTGGTAATTCAATGAAAGACTGGAAAGTAGATTTGACAGCCGCAGGGGACAAACTAGCCGAGGTAGGGATAAAAAGGGGAATCTTCCAAGGAGACTCGTTGTCCCCACTATTATTTGTTCTAACAATGATACCGCTTAACAGAATCCTGAGAAACAGCAAAGGATACCACTTCTCTAAAACAAAAGGAAAGGTCAACCACTTAATGTACATGGACGATATTAAATTGTTTGCAAAAAACAGGGGAGAGCTTGAGACTTTGTTCAACGAAGTAAGGGAATATAGTGAGGACATAGGAATGGAGTTTGGGATAGAAAAATGCGCAATCATGGTGATGCATAAAGGAAGGCTTTCAATGACTGAGGGAATTGAACTTCCGGACAACAACAAGATTAGGGCATTAACTGCACAAGACCGATACAAGTACCTAGGTGTCCTTGAATGTGACACGATAAAACGGGAAGAGATGAAGGAGAAAATTAAGAGAGAATACCTCAGAAGGATAAGGAAAATATTAGAAACCAAATTAAATAGCAGAAATCTAATAAAAGGAATGAACACCTGGGCTGTGTCAGTAGTTAGGTATACAGGACCATTCCTAGGATGGACAAAGGAAGAGCTCCAATCAATGGATAGGCGAACAAGGAAACTTATGACGATGCATAAAGCATTACATCCTAGGGATGATACAGATAGGCTATACGTTAAGAGAAAAGAAGGTGGTAGGGGGCTCATCAGCATAGAAGATTGTGTCCAGAGAGCTAAAGTAGTCCTAGATAGATATGTGCAAACAAATAGTGAAGAAATCATAAAGAGCGCGAGGGATAGTGCGACAAACAATAAAGTAGAAAACAATGGAACAGTACAGCAAACTAGAAAAGAAAAGTGGGAAGGGAAAAAATTGTACGGCGAGTTTAAAAGACAGATAAAAGATATAGCAGACGAGAAATCATGGACGTGGTTACGAAAGGGAAACCTTAAGAGAGAAACAGAATCGCTCATCATGGCAGCCCAAAACAAAAGCATAAGGACAAACTACATAAAAGCAAAAATCGATAGAACACAGACAAACAGCAAATGCCGCATGTGCGGTGAAAGAGATGAGACAGTAAACCACATAACTAGTGAATGTAGTCAGCTCGCCCAGAAGGAGTATAAGCATAGACACGATAGAGTAGCAACGATGATACACTGGGAACTAAGTAAACAAATGGGATTCAACCATGGGGAAAAGTGGTATCAGCACAAGCCAGAGGCAGTTTTGGAGAATGACAACCACAAACTACTGTGGGACTTTGACATCCAAACTGACCACCTCATCCAGGCAAGAAGGCCGGACTTAGTAATAGTAGACAAAAAAAGGAGGGCCTGCCAAATAGTAGACGTTGCTGTACCTGCAGACCATAGAGTAAAGAAGAAGGAGGGTGAGAAAAGGGAAAAATACCAGGACCTAGCAAGGGAGTTAAAGAAAATGTGGAACATGAAAACCAGGGTAGTACCGGTCATAGTGGGAGCACTAGGAACTGTCCCCAAAACGCTGAGGGAGAGACTGGAGGAGATCGGGATTAGGGGGAGGATAGAGACCGTACAGACCACAGCACTGCTGGGCACTGGACGGATACTGAGGAAGGTGCTAGAGATATAAGGACTGCAACGAATCGTAGCTCTGTCATGATATGCAAAAGAGAGAGGAGACGTTAGCTGAAGACCTGAGGAGACTTATTGTCACTCAGCCTTCAGCGATAACCACTGGGCAACCGGTGTGAAACTGTAAATCGCAAAATTACTGCGATCTATGAGTACGAGGAGAGGAGGGCTGGAGACTTGAGGAGACTTGCTGTCACTCAAACTCCAGCGGTTACCACCAGGCAACTGGTGTGAGATTCATAATAATAATAATAATAATAATAATAATAATAATAATAATAATAATAATTGGACCGGTGAACAAGAAAAATTATGACGAGGGCTCATCAGCATAGAAAACTGTGTCCAGAGGAGAGAAGAGCTGAAAATAACCACTGGGTATCTTGAGTGAAACTGTAAACCATAACAGAGCAGTTAAGAGTAGGGTTGGAGTCCCGGGGAAACTTGCTGTCACTCAGTCTCCAGCAGTGATCACCAGGCAACTGGTGTAAAAATGAATGATAATAATACTACTTATAATGATAATAATGATAATGATGACAACAACAATAATGATAATGATAATAATGATAATGATGATAATGACGATAATAATAACAACAAAGTATTAAATACTGGCTAGATGCTCAATTCATAATTTTTAGCTTGCTGTAAGTTGGTTTGTATTAGGAATAAAATAACTTATCACCGATAACAGCGTATATCTATCTAACTATCTATTTGTCTGTGTGCACTTCCTCATTTTGCACACACACACATACACACACACACACACATACACAAGCACATACACATATATATTTAGAGATGCATATATGTAGGCACATAAACACATATATATTTATCACACACTCACACACGCACATATATATATATCTATATATATAAGTATGAGTTTCTGCGTGAGTACAGGGAGAGGAGGGAAAAAGGAGGAGAGGGAGGTGAATCTCATCTAATATCTAAAATTGGACTTAATCGGGTTTCCCAGATGGATGCCTGGTATCTGGAAAGAATCGCCGATATATTTTATAATCCGAAAAACCTAAATCAAGTTCTTATTCATAATTTAATATTTTCATGGTTTCCAAGTAATCAGTTGTTATCGTTTTCTTTTAAAACGTATAATTCAACTTCTCCTAATCTGAACAAGACATTACATTCTTGGTTTCTTGTTTCTCAACGGAAATCTCTTATATTGCTCATATCAATTCAGCAGTCGTTTTACCCGCATGGGAAATTTGACAGATCCTATTCTGAGACCCAGATACGTTGTTGCTTGAAAGATTAAGCAGACAGACAGAGTTCTCTTTCAAGTAATATAATATGTGGAATATATATATATATTTACATATAGATATATATATACATATATATATATATATATATATATATATATATATATACTAACACTGGAATGAGTGGGGTTGTTTCTTTCAGAATTAGAAGGATATCCAATCTTTATAGAATAATCGATATATATATATATATATATATATATATATATATATATATATATATATATATATATATATATATATCGCTTTACACATAAATATATTTACATATATAGAGAGAGATTTAAATATATATATATATATATATATATGTGTGTGTGTGTGTGTGTGTGTGTGTGTGGATGTATGTGTATACGTGTGTGTGTGTTAAGAAATTCGAAACTCTATTTGTCTATTTGAAATGACCACCCGCCAGTTCACAGAGATTGGGTCACTCGGCTTACACTGCGTAAATAGAATTAACAAGTAAAGAAAAATCGGGCTAATGCAGGAATCAAAGCTGCCAGTGATGAAGAAGCCTCTTCGACGTACCATCACTCTTGACCATTGAGCTGAAAACGCCGACAAAAAAGCAGAGACCCAAATAACTACCTTATCCTCAACTATTCTCATCTTGTTTATTTAAAATTCTTCATATCAAATAAACTTCTAGGTAGGCTTCTCCAATTCTCGGATAAAGTTCTCGATAGCTGGTTTAAAGAAGTGAATGAATCTTCCAAAATTGAATGTATTTGTATTTAGTTTTCTCAGTACCCTCATGGTACATCGTCTCTTTTAAGGTTTATTTTGAAGTCATAGAGTTGTGTTTGTCTCATTTATCGAATTTTGACTGCATTCCCTCGTTTTACCTACTTCATTGAACTATGACGACTCCTTACGTGTTTACGAAAATCTCAGCGAGAGTGAAGTTTCACCCTGCAGCGGCTTCGCTTGTTAAAATCACTTGTGTAATCAAACTATATATATATATATATATATATATATATATATATATATAATGCTCGTCCAACTCTGGAATAGAGCACTTTGGTAGATGGCAAATTATGCATGAGTAAATATACATTACTTAGATCCAACTGACCGTCCAGTTCTGGTAGGGTAGGGCTAAAATGTTTGCCTCTGGGTCTCAAGCGAAGGTTTCGATCCTAATTAGTTGTACTAGATGATGGATAGTCTATAGCCACACTGAAGAGTTGTAATACAACCAAACAGCCGTCTCTGGATAACATATATATGTATATATGCTGTAAGTATTGGAGCAAAATGTACTGGATATTCACCAAGTCTAACTTAGATTGACGCATAATCCTAGTAGTGAGACACTTACTGTAGCAATGGCCATCATCACGTTTGTCAACCATAATTATATCGACTGTGAGAATAGAAACCATTGAAATCATTAAAAAAGATTTATGGAAATCACTGGTTCCACATCTCATTTTGATAAATATACCTGAAATGTCATCCACAGACAGCTGTTTCGTTGTATTACGACTCCTCTGTGTGGGTGCAGACTTGATTTCTACTCAGTTATATATATATATATATATATATATATATATATATATATATATATATATATATGGTACAGATCAGGTTTGCAGTATAGCATAATATAAAGCGATGCCTGTTGTGCAATGGATTTATTTCATCGAGTGATCGATACATTAAACTTTATACTTGGAAAGTCAAGTTATTTCAGATTAGACCTGGAAATATATGATAGAATGTTGGTTTACTACACCTACAAGTTTATGTTCTCTCCTGGTCTCATCAGGCGAACGAAATTTACTTAACGAGGCCCACAGAGGGCAGAAACATAAACTTGTCTGTGTAGCGAATCCACATCCCATTATATATATATATATATATATATGTGTGTGTGTGTGTGTGTGTGTGTATATATATATATATGCACGTGTGTGTGTGTGCGTGTGTATGTGTATTGCACTCGAATAGCGGTAAAAAAAATACTTTTTCTAAAACTTACGTCTACTGGACCATACAAGCAGAACCCGGATATTGTACACATGATTATACAATGTTCGTCACACACGTCTTATATGAGTACACGTAATTCTGACAGGACAGCCCACTGCTGGCTGAAACCCTATTATCGCTTGTACACCCTTACGTATTTATAGCATACACTCGAATGTTTTTCAAGATTCTTTTGAGAGATATAATGGGTAGTACAAATAGTAGTGGACACAGAGAGTCCCCCTGGAGAATCCCTCTTTTTTTATACTTACCCCTGCTAGTTTTTTCCCCCGTAGTTGTCGAATCTGCTTTTCAGCTTTTTATAGACTTGGCTATGAATCCCACCACTGCTTTGCTGATATTGAATATCTCGAGGCATTCGAGTATCCAGCTACGTGGGATCATGTATTTTTTTTTTTTTTTTTGTCATCAATCCATCCCATTAAACCTCTTTCCCTTATTTCCTCACCTTTTCTAGTCAATGTAGAGCAAGCCATTCGCCCTTTTGTTTCCTTTTTCTGTCTCCTTCATGTTTTTTTTTTCTGTTGAGAGTCCTCTTCTTTCGATGGAAATATATATTCTCTCTGAGGCCTCTTTAGAATTGGTTGATTAATCTGTCATGTAATGGGGGGGATTTCCCTCAACCAATACCCACAGTTCTCATCAGGTCCTGGTGTTTTGCCAGTTGGCTATCTAAAGGTTTTTTTTTTTTCAAAGTGGTCAAGATATATAGACAAAGGACTCTAAGATCTCTAGGCCCCCCACTCATCACCTTTATATATCACAGCAGAGCTGCTTGGTACAGCCTCAACTTTCCACAGCTTTCCTTACACATGTTTTCCTCCTCACTTAGGCCATCGCTGACGACCAGAAATCCCAAGTCTCATATTTCCAGCACTCTCTTCAGAATTTGTTCAAACCACAGTAGTACCAAGTCTCAATCCCTCCTCTCACGGCACAGTTCCGAATGCGCCTACTATCATTGGTACTACCTTGTCGAATCCTCGTATTTTTCTAGCTCTTCACTCTCTTTAATCTTCAGTCCGTGATCCAAAGGTACAGCAACGTCTATTCTTTGGCGGGTTTTCCCTTCTTCATGTCCCCGTCTATTAGATCCGGTCTTCACTGGCCAGATTTGGAGATCTTTTTCGATTGAATAACAACTGTTCGTACAAAAGTTGAAACTTTTTCAAAATTTATTAGTCGAATCATTTAAGCTTCAGTCAGAGTAGAGTTTGACCCTGGGGCAGCCAAAAGCAGTCTTGTACATTTTGGTAATGATTTTTTTCTCTTACATGACTAATTTACTACATTTTTTTTCCGTCTCCGGAGATCTTTTTGTTTGTTTGTTTTTATATTTAGCGAGTTGGAAACTTGTAAACTTACTTTCAGACTTTTATATTTATCCTTAGTTTCAAATTTAGCTTTAACGCTGTCAGAAAAAAAGTGAAAGAAAAACGTTATTGGAAAAAATGTCAACATACCTTTAGGGAACTCGGATCAACGCTTCCTGCTGTTGTACCGAGCCATATTTTGTCAGGCGTATTCTTAGATCATTTATTTTGGCATCCTTCTTTTTAAGAATGTTTTTGTGGTTTCCTTTCACTTTCCAACGGAAAAGTCCTTCTCCATCCTGCTAAAAAATAAACAGATAAATAAATGAATGAATAGATAAATAGACCGAAGTACTCATAAATACAAACAAAATTTGTAACCAACTAAATTGCTGTATATACCAACCAGAAGCTTTATTTTGTACCATGTATCGGCAACAAATAATAAAAAATAATCATAGATGAGACTAAGTTTCGATTTTCAACTGCTAGAACATGCTTGTTTTGCTTTTAGTTTTTTTGTCGTTCACTCTAAAAATGAAGCCCGTTAGTCAAACATAATCCTCAACTGAATGATAAGAGAGGAAAAAAATTATCAGAGAGAAACATAAATAAAAGAAAAAATCTCTCCGTAAAATTATTCATAAATCAATTCAAATATATATATATACATATATCTATGGAGAACTTTCAGAGATACTGCATAGACGAATAGAAAGATAAACAGACAAATATACAGAAAGGCCAACACCGGTAAATGCAGAAACATGTGTTACATTTGCTGTTATAGGTGAACCCTATACTCGTAGCCTTATGCCAGATATAGCTAAGTTTAATAAATTGATATTTCTTCTCTCAAAGAGAATCATAAAAATGGTATGGAAATGAAGGTCGGTGAATCCAATAGAAAATCAAACCACACACACACACACACACACACACATATATATATATATATATATATATATATATATATACATTCACTTTTCTTCCTCTCTTGGTTCGGTAAGTTCACTAATAAATAAGTTCGTTGGCTGATACTTAGAAGCATCCATTTCACACAACAAATATTTATTTTTCAACTTGACGTTCTCCCTTTTCAATCGAATTTAGCCGAACCCCTTCTAATGTATGATACATATCAAAGATTATACAGTGAAAAATTCAGACTAAAATGCTGCAAATAACTGCGTTAGGCTGAGGATTTATTGATCCATCCTGATGAGCGTATGCGTGCAGTTTTTACTGATATTATTGGCACTGTTTATTTTTCTTAACTTATGGGAAACAATTATCAATTTGTAAAGATTTCCTACAGAACAGAGCATGTATAAATGTCGAGGCTAATGAATATACACAGAAATAAATACTTTTAAATAATCGTGGAAAAAGTAAAATAATTGTATGTCCTAGAATATCAACAGTTGATTTATATCCGTTTTGAACTAAATTTTTTTTTCTAATGAACTGTTATTTGAATAGTAGAAAGTATCTGCAGGGATATTTTACCACTATCCGTGAGCATTACCATCAAGTTGTGGGAAATGTGGTTTTCTTGCTCTTACACGTTTTTCCAATCCATTTTTTCCAATCTAGTCAATAGATTCTCAATCAGATGATCCTAATGGAGACTGTATGGAAGACTAAATAAGAAATAAAATTCTTGATCATTACCAAGTAGAAAGTTCCAACCATGCTTCAGTTTCAGATTTCTATCATACCCCCAAGTTGACGTCCAATATTAGAAATCTTTTTTCATTTTACCGGTAACTTTTACTGAACTTCTGGTTTTTCGCAGAAATGCCCCCCATTGTCTCGTCTGACCATAATATATCCCCCAGGATGCAACTTATTAATATGTGCATTTGAAAATGCTAGACACGGTTTTAAAAGACTATCCTTTGGAATAGAGGTCTCCATAAGCTTGCATACGTTTACTTTGCAGGGCTTTAGTATTCGTAATTCTTGGGTTACTTTTACTCCAGCGGTTTCTAAATTATTTCTGAGGCCATAAGTTGTAATATTTCTTTTTTTGAAGCTAAGTTCTGATATGACCAAC
>OY735204.1:53212676-53245176 GCA_963457665.1 Thysanoteuthis rhombus | reverse complement strand
AACTAATCCACATATGTATATCATTTAGATATAATCATCAACAGATATGGAAGATTGGAAGGGATAAGAGAGATAATTAGAAGTTTCATGTATGGTCTGCTAAAATGGTGTGATGGTTAGCACGTCTGCCTCACAAGCAGAACAGTCGAGGTTCGATTCCCTGTATGAAAAGATTTCCCCTGTTAATAACTGAGTGCACCTCGTGTGTGACTAGGGTTGAAAAAATCGGGCACCCACCCACATTCGAAAAAGGATGGTAGTGAATGGAAGAGGATCCTTTCTGTCGCTTCCGACTATGAGCAGAGTACAAGTCTTTGACTTGGACTGACACACATCGACTAGCATGCCTAAAGACGAAAGAGGAACGACGCCTGAGGTAATGGATAACCTTACATGTCAACACCTGCAGAATTTCAATCGATCCAGTCAGTTCTATATTAATAAAATACTAACATATTAATACGACAGTGGTCCCTTTGTCCGAGTCCATGTTTGCATGGCTCTGAATGTTCCGCTCGAATTCTGTTCTCAAATGAAGCATTCACGAGTTTCTCACCTCAGCATTTTAGCACATGTATAAGTAGGGTAGTGTATAAAGGCACTGTACATTACTAAAGTGCTAAAACTTATTTTAGATGCAAACCTTAACATACAGAGACACTCAAGTTTTACAAAATCACTGGGGACAATGCAGATAACCCCAGCGGACACCTATTTACTTGATTTGTGCGTGAGTTGATTCGATTTCACTGTCAAAGTTTCTCAACCTTGTATATTCTGCCATCTTTCCTTCGCCTATAGAATCAAAACCGTAAACAATTTTCAGTGCCTCCCAACTTCATTGCAAATTCCCATTTCCCTACCCCCATGCCCCACCCCTGAGAATTCAGCTTCTGCCTACAGCCTTGCTACCTCATTTTGTCCTTCTTGGACGACCTCGTAATTTCTGAGGGCCGCTGACCACAACAGACGAGACCCTCGACTCTATTAATCGTGCTGGCGTTAACGCTATCAGCTTAGCTGATAGGATGACCTTTCGGGCTAGAGCGGCAAGAAACGGGTTAGATATGAACCGAGATACATTGATCTATCGATTGGTTGATGAATAGATAGATATGATCAGAATGAGGGATAGATGTGATCAGAAGGAGATAGATGTAGACAAATGGAGATGAATATCAGCAGACTGATATAGATTGACAGAACCCAGTAGGGAGATACCGAGATTTATATGGACAGGTTGAAATAGATATGAACAGACTGAGATAGACTGAGCGATAGATAGATATGCACGGAGGCTGTGACGGGTATGAACAGTTTCAAACAAATTCACTATGATAGTGAGTAAGCGTCCTAGTAAGATGGCCCTGAGCCATATCACATTAATTTTGCAGTTCATTATTGTGGTTAATAAGTTTTATCATCGTAATTGATCGTCGTAATTCTTACAAAAATGTATCAGAGATAAATTCAAGGGATAACAAGTGGGCGGGGGGGGGGGTACTGATACGTACTTGAATAATTCCGTCATATTTTTTTGAAAATTTCTCTAATGTGCCGGATCCTGGGAAAGGTCTATGTCCAACGACGGACGTTAAAAGACAGATGATGATGATAATGATGATGATTTTTCAATGTACAAAGAGTCATACTTACTTAAAGTTCTATTTTGATTCAGGGAATCTTGAAATATTGTGATAAATGTAGAGACATTAAGATGGGGTAAAGTTGGTAATACTCGTGATAACTTGTGAGAATCTTTCGTCCTAAAATACAACTGAAAATTCGGTTACTATTATGTAAAAACGGAGAATCGGCGAGAAGGGAGTGAATATACGTACTCAACTTAATTATCGTAGAATCTATGGTCGAAATAGTTATCGTAACATCCTTGTAAGATGGGCCCTCGTAGTATAGAATGTCAGTTCTAGTATTGTCAGAACATGTATCTCCATTTCCGATTTCCTGATGAAGGTTTCATCGGGCCAGCATGAAGAAGTATATGATAGGCAAAATTCTCCCCTCCCTCTCTATCTATCTATCTATCTATCTATCTATCTATCTATCTATCTATATATATATATATATATATATATATATATATATACATATATATATATATATATATATATATATATATATATATATATATATATATATATATATATATATATATATATATATATACATGTATAGTCCAGAAAGCTTTACATCATTAAAGACTTAATATCAAAAACGTTTTCAATGTTTTTGTTTCACTTCAGTAACTCATTTCCCCAATATCTTCTTCAGTGTGGTTTTCCCAGTTCTACATGTACTTCGTTATTATGGTTCGGTTAACAAATTTCCCTCAATGGAATAATCAGTTGTTTACCATGTAACAGTTTCGGGAATTTCAAGAACAAAACAGTTTTATTGACATGGCACCCCATCCGTGTGGATCAAACGCCACGTTTTCAGCTTTGATTTAAATATATGGCTTATGTAATACACGTAGTTTGTTATTCAATATATTTATATAGGGGTTATAGTAAAACACCTGACGAACCCCATATTAAGAGAAATTACAAAAATAAATGAATAAATATAATTTTCCTTTTTTCATTCTTTAGCACCACAAGAATAAAAATTCATATGACTATGTATATAGTCTTGAAAGCTAAACTGTTGCAAGCAGTAAGAGCCTTACTATGCAAACCGCTATTCACTTTCTTACTTCTGCATTAGCACAAAAATTTCGAGTGAATCTATTTTGAAGATTCTCAGTAGCTAACCATGGCACGGTTAGTGGTGAGTAAAAGCAATACCGCTGTTCTACCAACGTTCTCTCATAAATCAAATAACACCTCCCTCAAGGTAAGATTTTTCTTATAATTAGACAGTTGGCTTGGTATTATACCAAAAGCCGCTGTCCCTCGGTACTAGGAAGGTACCCAAAGAAGGGGAAAGAGACCCCAAACACATCGAATATTCTGATATATAGTCTACAGTGTTTTATTGCTCTAGAAATAAAAGCTCTTACTAAGTTAATTGCAATTCTTTTGTTTTTGAATTTAAACACACACACACACACACACACACACACACACACACATATATATATATATATATATATATATATATATATATATATATATATATATATATATATATATTAGCAGAGTACTTGGCATTACCTGGATGTCATATATATATATATATATATATATATATATATATACATATATATATATATATATATATATATATATATATATATATATATATATATATATATATATATATATTAATTTTGTGTTAAATATAAATGACTTGATTGATAGCAATTTCTATACGAAAATAATTGTATATGCAAATATTTATTTGAATGCACATACATTTCTAAAATTGATTTTTGTATCAGCCTCTTACGCAGTATGAAAATTTTTCGAGACTGTGTTCGTTGTTAAATATTAAAAGTATCCGAACAGCAAAGAGTAGAGGACTGACTTTCATCAAACTTTCGATCATTGCACGTTGCTTCTTTCTATGTGAAACTAATTCAAATCTCAAAGTAAATTCAATTTAAATATATATATATAATTAAACATGACCTTTTTATACATAAAATTTGATAAAAGAAATAAAAAAAAACAGAAGAAAATATAGTTAAAACATGAGCTTTAGTAAAAAATAAAAAAAATACCTGGTGTTATAACCAGAGTTGGATTAAATTAATTCGATGCAATATTCATTTGACTCCAGATATTACCACAGGAACCAATCTACCTGTTTACATTTAATGTTAACTGATTACTTCATAATGATTAGAAACGAAACAATGTAGAAATATTATGGCCTCTTTATCTGGTGAAGCATGTACTGTTTGAAATAGCAGTGCATAAGAGCTCTCAACCTCTTGATTATTGCACGTGATCTTTTATATGTAAAATTAGCTATTAAATTTCAAGAAAATTTCATCTAAAAAAAAGAAACGAAATTAAAATGCAACTTCTTATGTGTAAAAATGAGTATAAAAAATTCGGAAAAAGATAAGAGAAATATGATTAGAAGATGTAATCTGATAGTCATATCTGATGTTATAAACAAAGTGAGATTCAATTAGTTATGGTACAATATTTATCTGGCTGAAGATATTACCTTATAACCTAATCTACCCGTTTACATTTGATACTAACATAGTTATGATTAAAAACGAAACGATGTAGGATTTCCACGACTATCTTTTTCAGGTCAGCCATTTGTAGTAGTCGTGGTAGCACGTATAATTACACATGAACAAGGCATGGGTTCTTTGTTTATACCTTTTCTGAAGTCCTTGGCATAAAAGGTCGTAACATAGGCATCAAAACTGTATATGCAGCTTGCATATGCATTAGGTAGATGCAGTTATCAATGGGCATGTAAAATTAAGATCAGAAACAATGATTTGAATAACAAAGAATCTATCTATTGAGATACAATCTTAGCTCCCATTAAGACGAGAATTTGGTAATTCATTTTTTCTTGAAAAAATGAATCAACAACGTTGATATGTAATTTAGACAATAAAATATGTTTAAATATATTCTATGACAGGGCATTTCTCCACCTACGTGTGATGAAACTGAAAAGACTTTAGACTATGATTTAAAAAGTTAAGAACATATTGAAATGTGTTGACAATAATCATTTGAAAAATAACACACTGCTTCAAAAAATATTTATTCTAAATATATTGAATATTACTTACTTCCACGTGAATAGAAATTTTGAGCGTGCCCATTTATTTAGCCTGACGGATTCAGTTAAGTTTTAGCCGAAAGTGAATCAGTTGAAGATGAGCCCTCGAAATCAAAACTTCCAGAATGGAAAGGTCAAAATCTATATTTAAGTTATCATGTAAAACCTTTCAAAACTCCTATGTCCTATATCCTCTGTTATGGAAAGACGTAACGTTATGCGAAATTTCAGGTTTCCTTCTTGCAAGATTGTGACCATGGGATGGGGCAGACAGACAGACGGATACACTTGGTTATATATATATATATATATATATATATATATATATATATATATATATATATATATATATATATATATATTGTGTGTGTGTGTGTGTTTGTGTGTGTGTGAATATATATATTTATTTGTTATATGTATATATATGTGTGTATATATGTATATGTATGGACACATATACGTGCATATGTATATATGTGTATATATGTATATGTATGGACACATATACGTGCATATGTATATATGTGTATATATGTATATGTATAGATATATATGTATTTATATGTGTATATATACATGTATATATGTGTGTGCATATATATGTGTGCATATACTTGAATGTATATATGTGTGCATGTATATATATATATATATATATATATGTGCATGTGTGTGGGGGTGGGGGTGTCGTAGTTTCTTAGAGCATTTCTTACAACTGAAATTTTGGGCTGATCAATAGAAAATCTGTGAAATGCCAATCAATGAATGAATATTTTTCATTGTTTTTTTTTGTCAGAATATTATTATCAACGCAGTTCAAAAATACAGAAAACATTGTCGATATCAACTGAAGTAAAATCTGTCATAAATTTGATCGTAAATTGAACTTAAAACTGAAAAAAAAAAACACTTTTGGGTGGGGAATATTCGAATATCAAAAAAAGATTTTCTCTAAACATAAAATGGGCACATTCCCAGACTTCAAGCTCAATTGATATAGCCTGTGTGTGCAACACATGCATATATTCCCAGCTAGACAGACTGACTTGAAACTTGAAAAACCTGCTTTGACAGTTTTTAATCGCCGTAGCCGATCGTGAAACTAATCAAAGTGAGAACGCAAGGGAATTCATGAATGTGTCCCCCAGGCTTGGAGCAGGTATTTAAATTCCCCAAAGAATTCAGTTTAGAAGACGTGAAGTTTAAAGCAGGTGTTTGAAGATTCCGAAAATTATTTTTTTTTCTATTCGAAATCTCTATGAGTGTATATCCTTTTTTAATTTTTTTTTTTGCATAGAAAAAGAATAGACCTGCCATTTGAAAATCAGTGCATACCCGTGCATATATATATATATATATATATATATATAGAGAGAGAGAGAGAGAGAGAGAGAGAGAGAGAGAGAAAGAGAGAGAGAGAGAGAAAGAGAGGGGGCAGGTATGAGTAACACAATATTTGGAAGTAAACACTTGGAAATATTTGAATGGATATTAAATACATACATGCACATATATGTATATATATATATATATATATATATATATATATATGCCTAATTACATGAGAACTAATGCAAAGGATTCCTTTTTTGATTCAAAGTGGTTGAACGAGTGCACTTGTGCTTCAAAGAAATAAAAGATTCACGGGAAAAATTTAAACGTACTTTTTATTCGTTTGTGACAATTTCTGCAATCAATAGCAGCAAAAATATGAGGACTTATTTGTTAAGGAGTTCATTAATTGCATCCTATGAAGAAGACACTTAAAAGAGTGCAAATTATCTATCCTAATCTATGCGTATCTATCAATCCATCTACTTTCTCATCTATCTGTCTGGTTGCCCATTTATCTATCTATCTATCTATCAATCTATTCATGTATCTATCTATCAGGAATTCAATCGTATTACAATAATCAATGTGCGTTTGTGGGTCGTGCATGTGTATATGTTTGTGTAAATATGTATACATTTATATAAGCATATGGATGTGTGTGTGTTTTAGATAACCAGATGGACTTGCTTAGATGGCGTTGAGTTCGATGCGATGACACTTCCTGAAAATAGTACATAATGAAATGAATTGCAACTACGATGGAACACCAACAGGATTTGTAAAAGAAAAATTTCCGAAAACCATTGACTTGAAAGAAAAGAACTCTTCTAAACTGTACTCTCTACTGTAGAATTTTTTCATCCGTGGAATTTCAGTTCTGTGCCTGAGTTTTTCATACATTTTTGAGAAACTTTCGATTACATTTGATATTTTACAAATTGTCTTGACTTGTACTTCTACTAATCCTTAATCATCACGACTATACGGTTTCCTAACCCTACAAATAATATGTGCGAAAAACATTGTAGTTTTTTTTCCGGTTATCTACCAGTAAAGAAATCAAGGTGTACAACATTCATGAACGAACAAGATTAAGATTACACTGAAACCTGGCTACTTGGAAACAATCATATATATAATGGAATGAGGATTTCCAACACAAATGCGTTTAACTTTCAGCCCTGTTTGGGCTTCCTGAGGCAAATGTTTCAGTTTACTTTAGATTCCTCTTCAGGATATTCTTTTGAGGGATGTCTATTTTTCTTGGTGGTAGGGCTTTTTTCATTCTATTTATATATATTTCTGTTTAGTTGATGGTCATTGCTCTGTGCTGTTGTTTTTTTACCCCATGAGGATGCAATACTTGTTGGTAGTTATAAATCATAAACTAGGAGGGCATGGCGTAGGCATTCTTGTTATCAGTATGTGGTTGAGTTATCAGTTTTCTGTGGTATGTTTTCTCTCTGAGAGCATTTTATTTTCACTTGAATCTGTTTCCCAATGTTAGAGTTCCCTTTTATGACTGTAGTAGTTAATTTGTTTATTTTGATCTGTTTCCAAATGTCTAAGAATTATGATGATAGGGTTATTATTATATGTGATTCTGTGAATAAAATTTCTATGGTCGTTTTTTTTAGTACATCAATTCGTAAATATTGAGTTGAGTTAATTAATAAATATTTTCAGCGATGCTGGCATTTTAATGCTGTTTAATTTTCTGTTTCTTTGTCTTTTATAATATACTAATAATTTCTCATTCAGGTACAAGTCACATGTTGTTCCAATATTTTGGCATAATATGCTTTTTGATGGTTTTTTAAGTTTGCTATCACTCTCCAATAATATGATGACAGTAATGTACTATTTTTTGTATTCTTCTCATGTGAATGATCATACATGGTTGGCTAATTCTAGTTTGAAAGGTGTATTGATATTTGCATGTTTCACTTCAAAGGGTTTCTATTGGGTGGATATTCTGGCTTCGATTTGAGACATTTGTTCTGCACGAGACATCTGTTTTTATTTGTAAAATTAAAATATAGTTTATTTATGCTTCCTTCGTTAGCACTAATTCTAATTACTCCATAGTTATGTTTTGTTGTGAGTTTAATGAATTATCCTTGCAACTATAGCTAATTTTCAGTTTCATTCTTGTTAAATATTTCACTCGGAATGAAGTATTTTCTATTAATTGGATGCATGTTTTCCCTAATATAGTTTTTTACTTCAAGGTTGAATGGTGGTGCATGCCAGATGATTTTCCTTTGTCAGCTTTCTTGTTGTTGTTATGTTCTATTCCACTGTATTTATAGCTAATTTCGGTAAAACCACTCTATTATGGCCTTTGTATATTGATTTCTAACATCGTTGAATATCTTTCGATTTGAGGAATTATATAATAGTGAAGTTTCTATTGAATAGTATCTTTTTTTAATGATTCTGTTTTGGCGGTTAGAACTTGTCTTAATGTATGTAATTAAAGAGTTTGCTTTTCAGTCTGGTTCATAGGTTTTATTATCTCAGTTAGAAGTAACAAAAAAAATTTTAATTTCGAGATTGGCTTTGATTTCTTCTTTAATGTTCTGTTTGTTTTTTTCATTTCTTACATGGTGTATTTTCATGATTTTTTCGCATTTTTGTACGTTGCTGTTTTCTTCAATCAGTAAACTGCTGTCCCCGTATAGTCTTCTCTTTTTTAGAATTTAGTTCTCAGAGGGATTTTTTTATGAAACATACAAACCAATTAGGTCCCTATTATCAGTCGAATCAAAACTACCCATAGAAACATCGAAACCACAAAGGTCGGTTTATAGTCCAATGTTCTTTATTGTAAAATAAGGCTGTTTGTCTACCATGTATCATATTACATTATATATATATATATATATATATACATATATATATATATATAATATCATAATGCATTCAATATATATATATATATATATATATATATATATATATATATATATATATACTTGGGAAAGAAGTCAAAGTGCAAAAAAATACGTGTCCACGCTCGCCCGTGTAGTCCAAAAACTAATCAAAGTGAACTGATGCATTTTTTTTTTGTACAAATGTCAATATCACTCCGACATATCATACAAGTTAAGGCACTCAAAATTGTCTCATTAGTGCGCTATTTAAAAAAAAAATCGGTTTCTCTATGAACAGACCCCGTTCATATATATATATATATATATATATATATATATATATATATATATATATACTAATACTTGTTTGATAAATATATGGTACCCGGCACTTCTGTCCAGGATGAATGTGTGGTGAGATACCCATTCTGATCTTAGGCAGATGTGCCGGGTAGCGAGACACTTTGCAGCTGGGTAGTGCGCACAGATACTCTGATTTGATCCATATATAAATAAATAAATTTTGACGGATATTACGCTGACGCATACATATCATAAAGACACACAAGACGTCCAAGATAGATATTATAAGACAGTGCCAAACTGTTTCCACCCGAGCACATACTCACAGGCATTGCTGAAGCATCCCCGTCCTTTGGTTATCCTAAACGAAAGTCAACCTATTTTATTAATAGACATCGTATCGACATAGAAATTTCGATACACAGCTCTATCCACGGACGCCTTGCCCCCCCCTCCTTGGTCTCCAGGCCCCGTTGCAATGCACCGACTGCATCCCCTCTCATTGACCCTGGACACACACGCACATGATATAAGAAAGGGTGAATAAGATCGACAGAGTAGTCAGAGGGTCGGTCGGGGGGTATTGAAAGGAAATATATGAATGTTAGTCCTAAATAAATCATACTACCAATCATAAAAACAAATATAAAAGGAACGATGTCCGGCGCTGACCAATGAATAAGCGCCAGGATTGGTCCATAAATTGATGTACTTTAACGCATGCGCGTATTTATAGCTATGAGATCCGCTGATAGAGCAAAATCCCAGTTCCTTTGTTTTTCCTTTTTGTATTTAATTTATTTGTTTTCTTCTTTCTTTCTTTTTGTGGTTTTATCTTTTTTCCTTCCGTCGTCGACGTCGGCGCCGGCCACACATTATAACCAGTTCATCAGGCGTATGTTCGATATTTTCTTTTCTTTATTCAGCCTCCCTTCTTCCTCCTTTTTTTCCCGTTCACTCATTCTTTCCTTCGTTCTCCCTTTCAGGATCCATCCTCACTTAATTTAATTTTTTCTAATCATTCTCTCTTTTTTCTGTCTTTCTTTCTTCCTTTCTTTAACCTTACAGGCTTTTTCTCTTTCTTTAACTGTTTTCCTCTCTTTAATTTTCTCTTTCCTTCCATATGTTTTTCTTGAAACCTGCTCCGCTAGCTATCTACCGTTCTTTCTTTCTTTCTGTCTTTCTTTCTTTCTTTCTTTCTTTCTTTCTTTTTTTCTTTCTTTCTTTCTTGTTATCTTTTCCATTACCCTTTCTCCTTTTATTTTGATCTTTCTTTCATTTATTCATTCCTTCTTCAAGAAAGCCTCTCCACTACTATTCCTCCTTCCTTTCTTCCTTTCTTTTTCTCTCTCTTTAGCTCTTTCAAACATCCTCTTTCTCTCACCTCTCCACTTTGTTTGTTTCCTCATCCCCGTATATTACTCTTTCTTTAGTTCCTTTCTGTTTGTCATCATTTATTCAATTATTCATTCCACAATCGTATTTATGCAATCATTTTTCCTCTTTCATTTATATCTTTCATTCCCCAGATTCAATTATTATCGATTCTCTGCCTCCCTCTATTATTCATTCTCCTTCTTCGTCGGTTTTGATAATGCATCGATTCTTTTATTCTTTACCTCATTCGTTCATTCTGTTATCCCTATTTTACTCACTACTTTCATGCATTTATTCCCTTTTACTTTCTCTTCTTCCGTCATTCTTTTATTCTTTCCCTCATTCGTTCATTCTCTTATCCCTTATTTACTCACTATTTTATGCATCGATTTTGTTTACTCTTCTTTTTCTGTTATTCTCTTATTCTTTCTCTTATTCGTTCATTTTGTTATCCATTTACTCACCATTTTTATGCAATGATTCTTTTTTACTTCATCTCTCTTTATTCTATTATTCTTTCTTTCACTCGTTCATTTTCTTACCCCGTTTTCACTCACCTTTTTTATTCTTTAATTCTTTTTTACTTACCCTTCTCATGTGATTCTATTATTACTTTTCTCATTCGTTCATTCTATCATTCCTCTTTTACACACTATTTTCATGCAATAATTCCTTTTTACTTTCTCTTCTTTCGTCATTCTTTTATTCTTTCTCTCATTTGTTCATTCTACTATCCTTATTTTACTCAGTACTTTAATGCATTAATTCCTTTTCACTCTTTCTCTTCTCATGTCGTTATTATTCTTCTTCTTAATTGTTCATTCTATAATCCTTTTTTTACTCACTATTTCTATGCAATAATTCCTTTATTTTCCTCTTTCTTGTCAGTCAATTAATTTACCTTTTATCAACTATTTTTTTAGTAATCAATTCTTCCTTCGCAACTTCCTTTCCTTTAATTCTATGATTCTTTCTGTTCTCGATATTTCTTATCGTTTCATTATTCTCTTATTCTAGTCTCTCTTCCCTTTTTATATATGTAATATATTTTCATCTCTCATTCATCCATTCATTTCTTTATACGTTTATCCTCCATTCTCTCAATACTTCTTCTCGTTTTTTTTTCAATTTGTGAGAGTTCTTTTTTCACTCTTCTTTGTTGATTTCACTCATTCTGTTTTGTCAATGTATTACTTTTTCAATATATTTCCCTCTACGGATGTCATTATTTCATTTATCATATATATTGTTAGTTCTTTCTCTTGAATTCCTAACTTGAATACATTCGTTTTGTTTTGTTTTTTACTGCCCATCGTCTATTCCCTCGTAATGGCTTTTTTATTCTCTTTGTTTCACTTTTTAAATCGTTTCAATTTTAAATCCTGTGTCATTCATTTTATAGCTTGAATATCTCCCAGCAGTAGGAAGGGGGACACAGCTGTAAATACATCGAACCCGAGGTTATGATAACACGGACAGTCGTCCTGGGCACCAAATGCTAAAGGCGTCTGCCATGTGTCTGAAATAATAGGTCTTTCAAAAAATAGAAAAAAAAAACCCCGAATAAATGAATATAAAAAATCAAAAGTAAAAATAATAAAATTCTCTGATTTGAAGTCAGATTTTCAAAGATTGTTTGATGCTTAATTACTTCCTGTTCTGGTGAAAGTATGAGGAACAAAATACCAGATATTCTCATGACCAATGATAAATTCAGTCAGACAGAGCTAGTTTAGTGAAATAGAGTTCTCACAATAGCTCAAGGTAGGGAGGGGAAGTTATCAACATCGTGAGTTAGTATATAAGAAAATACTATATTTCAAAGGGCGTTGAAGTTTAGCAAACCCAGGGCAGGAATCTGAGGGCTGACCCTGGTGGTATAATCTTGGAATCTGCCTTTCATTACTATCAGCTGTGGTTTGGGATATGGTTTATCGATATAACCAAAAGAAACAATATATATATATATATATATATATATATATATATATATATATATATATATATATATATATGTGTGTGTGTGTGTGTGTGTGTGTGTGTATGCGTGTGTGCGAGGTAATCCGATAAAATGGTGGCAATTTTGTCAATGTGGGAAGTGAAAAGAAAATTAGGAAATAACAAATGGCACATCTCCAAGATGTTTTATTGTCACGGGGACAAATGTATGTTTATGCTCTGAGAATTCGAGAACTATGCATCACAAAACGGAAACAAACTCATATTTGGAATCAGTGGGTCTAAAATTACCTCCAGCATTCATCATAGGGGCGGACTCCGTTAATTTCTATGGGGTCTGCGTTCGTACTTTCAAATCTAGTGTGTCGAAAAATATTTTTCGTTTGCCTTTATTCAAATCAAGGAATTTCTCAACAACTATTAGAGTTAGATGTTAAAAATTAAACTAAATGAATACTTCAAATCAAAATCACTCAGGGAATGTGTTTTTCATCATTTTTTAACCTAGTAATGTGTGGGCAGAGTATACTTCTTTTTTATCAATTTCATTTTTTTTATTAATTTTAAAGTCAGGATTTCATTTTTTATTTCAATTTTATGTGGTCTCATTTTATCAGATTTCCTAACATTCTGGAAATTTATCAAATTTGAGGAAGGAAGAATTTAAGGTTTTCTAAGAGGACATTTACAATGTACGTATAATGCTGAATTGCAATCTTAATTTCTATATGTCATGGTTGACCATGGATGTGAATTTCTATTTATCTCTGAGCTTATACCAGTATGCTCAAGGTTGCTCATCGGCCTGCACGGGTCTGCCTTCGGATGTGTACTGGCCCAACCGTTGAGAGATCAAAGAGGAAAACATTGGCATATTCGAAATCAGTAGGTCACAATTTACCCACAGCATACATTTTGAGTAAATTAACCGTAGATTTGTATGGGGTCTCCGTTTGCACTCAGATAATAAATATCTTGTCGATAAAGAATTGAATGGGAGCAACAATTAACCAGTGTTTGGAAAAGAGGTAAACAGAATCGGTGGACCGAGTTAAACAACCGATGGCGAAAAAATTACCATTTTTTTTCCAAATTCAAGCGCTTTCATTTTATAAGACCTTTTAAACTTAATTGAATCTGTCAGTTTTGAGAAATATTCGATGGTTCTAGAAGATGTAGCTATTATATGATTTTAAACAATTTTTTCACGATGTAGCTGTAGTGATATACTGCAGCCTCACTTTCAATAGATCATAGGTAACCAGTGATGTAAATTTCTCTTCTATTTGGTGTTTATGTCAATTTGGCAGTATTTTCAAAGAATCTAATTCTGACTTGACATTAAAACAACTTTTTTCAAAGAATACAAAAACAGAACCTTACCTCTAAGCACAATCAAAACAAAACTGCAAAATACAACATAGGGACAAATCTGATATTCTGCTCTAATGCGCAAAGTACTATCGCCATAAATAAACACATGAATTCTCAGTTTAGAGGAAAATTGATCTTTCTGGTTCTAGAACGAGATACGAAGACCTGTCTGAGGTTGTGTGCTGGCCTGCTTGGGTCTGCTCAGGGTTGTGTGCTAGCTTAATTGTTGGAAGAATGTGTGGACATACACTTGTCCTTCAACACCCTTGATCATTGTGAGATATCATTCGCTTTTCAGCGTTGTTAGATTTAGAAGGGTATCCCTTTCGGCAAGACAGAGACGGATTAGATTGGTCCCTATATGTAAATTATTATTCACTGCTATAAGCGGACTCTGGAAAACAGCATCAATATGATGATTAAGTGTTTCAGAATCGACGTACATAGAAAATAATGTCTATATAAAAAATGTATTCATCATTGAGAAGGAAATGATCGCTGGCGGTCAGGGATTAATACTTAGAGAATTTTGCTATCATTCATTTTATCATTTTGAGGCATACATATATACATATACATTTATATATGTATAGGAATACATTAAAATTGTTAAAGAAATTCATTGAAAATTTAGAAGAGAATGGTTGTTAATGGCTACAAATTAAAACTCGCATTTACTGACAGAATACTAGCTATTGTACGCATGATTGCTTTTGGGGTGTTCTTTCATAGAAATGAATTTAAAATTATTTTGCTAAAGAAAGTATTGTCAGCGATGCAAACGATTATGACAACATGTTCAATGCATATCTCATTTTAATCTCACTGTAGTAATTATTACTACACTTTATATATTAGCATATTCCCGCCCCTTGCCCAGTGGATATTGGTGGAGACTGAATGACTTAGTGTCTCCTCAAATATACTGCACCTTCCTCAGTATCCCCATAGCCTTAAACAACGCTGTAAACCGGGCAGTTTCAATTGTTCCTCTCATTTCGAATCCATCCAATTTTGAGTCTATAATTATTGGTTGGTCGACTGTAGTCAGGTCTTCTTTCTTTTTTCGTTAGTATCCCTTCGGTCACCCTTGTAGGTGATAACCAGGCTCTACGTTGTTTAACTTCATTGATCTTACGAGGAGAGCCTAACGCAATCCGACTGCCCTCCTATTATTAGTGGTTTTATTCATTAAAATTATCTTTCCTTCTGGCGTATTTAATATTCCACTACAATTGGGTACTTTCAATTAAGTCAGAGTTTTGTATGCATACGTGGGTGCGTACGGATTGCTTCTATCCATAAAATTCTTACCGATGATTCTTATCGCAACTCTTTTTTAGGATTTAGTAGTCAAAACTTTTGTATGTTTGCTCATGTTTTTTTCTTTCTTTCTTTCTTTCTTTTGGACGAAGCGCATTTTGATGGTAATGGAGGTGATGGGGTTTTGGTGGATTTTTATGTTAAGCGCAAGTTGAAGTGGCAGTGTGTTACGAGAGTTGGCTTCTATGGCATGAGGGATACGTTCTCTATTACTGCTCTCCTAAAATGGATCGATGGATTTCGTGGACGGCACCGCAGCGAGCCCCGTCGCCTGCCCAACGCCAACTATCTCCTCCACTTTGAGTATTCGAAACAGGTCGGACAATTTAATTTTGTGTAATTACTTACTGGGGAGGAGACGAACAATGGAGATGGCGGTCGAGGGAACGATATAAAAGGAAGGCAAACGAGAGAAGTGAGGTGTGGCGCTGGGGGTGTAGCTGATCAGGGTCGGGGATGATCAGAAAACAAAAAAAACAAAAAAATAAAGAGAAAAACAGAGAATTAAAAAAACAAACAAAAAATATTTATCACCACATATGTCCAAATTTAGAACTATTAAAAATCAATAGCTTCCCCTCTTCTTCCAGGTTTAATTCAATTTGATTTTATTCTTATTTATAATTTAAATATGTATTCACTCCTGTCTGTCCGTCCGTCTGTACAACCGTTCGTCTGTCTGTTTGTCCGACCGCCTGTCCGTCTACTTAATATCTCAAACAGTTCTCGATGAATTTCAATTTCGTGGAAGAGTGGGCAATGGGCCACAGATGAAGTGATTAAATTTTGGGAAAATCAATGTACACTTACGCTCCCTGCATTGTAGCTGCATATAAACACCATACAATTCATCCAAAAGTTCTCAATGAATTCTAATGACATGTTGTCGAAGGGTCGGACATGAACTGAGAAAAGAAAAATTGGGGGCCTGTGCAGGAATTTCCACGGTTTCCTTCGATACGTCATAACTATTTATGAACTGATCTTCATTCAGCTTTTTGTGACAATGAGTTTCGCAGAGATATACGCCCTCTAAGTGCTTTATAGTTCTTCATTTGTCATTGCTTTAACTTATCTTTTTGATATCATACGTTTTATAATCATGATTCCCTGCATCAATTCTCTTTTATTGCAGATATGATAGCCGTATTCTGTCGATAACGCATGGATAATTTCCTCAACATCAACAACACCTTTGTTTCAGGATTTCGATGTATTTCTATGGTAAAATACTGATACAAATTTACCATTATACATATGATAACCGTTTCTGCAAGTAATGTTTGTATGGATTTTGATAACAGACTTTGCCTTTCTTCCTGATTTTCAATGCACGTCTATAGTGAAAGCATTATCAACGCAATTACATTATATCTATAATGCCTTATTCAGTTAGGGTCACGAAAAAAAATCTGAAAAATACATCTGTGATTTTTTTCCACTGGGATTAACAAGTTATGAATATGAAAGGACCAGTTTGTTATAAATGCTTGATTTAATTACTGAACACCGTCAAGGTTCCATCCTAGTTCTCCTAACACAATACGGACATGGTGTTTGAAATCTCGCTCAAACAAATTTCAAGTTAGAAAATTGCGTAATGCAGCCGATAAATCAACAATGTCCATTTTCAGCTCTGACGTTGATGAGTTGCATGGTTTCGTGGCCCCTGTGAACGGATCTCACCTTCTTGCAATACGACCAATACTCACCAAGAGTGAGCCATTACCAATTCTTCAATGTGGGAGTCAAAAATCTATCGGTTGTACTCACTATACACACCTCATAGTCGGTCCTCCAGTGTTACAGCTTTTTATTTCGCGGATTGCATTATTTGCGAAGGTATTATCAATAATTAAATGGGATTTTTTTTTTTTACTTCGTGAGCTGCTTAAAAAAAAAACTGCAGACAATGCTTGCAGGCCAGGAAATCTGTGGAGAGGTTGCACGTTCTGCAAACGAAAAAAACTTATAATATTTACTCTGATATTCTATTTTCATTATTCATTGCTATAAATACTGTACAGTATTGTATAGATTAAAAATATCATTTTCTCAGTATGCAGTATAATGCAAAAAAAAGCCTGTAGACGACATTCACGTTAGCAAAATTTAAACAAAGCAAACACGTTTAGAAAAGTATTTGAGCATTTGGCATTATATGTAAAGTACGTCTATCATATTGCTTTAAATTCAAGCGTTTATCAATCTGTAAAGATATTTTTAAAGTTTCAAGTACAATAAAGAATTGCAGAATCTACGCAACTTGTTGTGGGGCACTATGTCTTGGTAGTAAGCATCAGTCACGTGGCTGCTCTTGATGATCACAGAGTTCGTTCAATTGGTAAGCTGGAATTCGAAATAACGCACCAAATTTCGAACTCCTGCTTAACAAGGGCACAAGTCCGAATCTCGTATGACGCTCATTTTCTTTATTCCTTTGCGTGGATGACTGTTCGATTTGGTACTCAGTTGATACTGAGGGCAAACGATATATGTTTCCAGAAAAAGTGTTTTTTATAATCATCACATTCTGTCGGACTTGAACTGTTCAATCTAATTGTGTGTGTATGTATATATATATATATATATATATATATATATATATATGTGTGTGTGTGTGTGTGTGTGTATATATATATATATATATATATATATATATATGCATGTATTACATAAGCTATATAGTAAGAAAATGGAGTGTTTGATGAACACGGCTGGGGTACCATGTTAATATAACTCTTTTGTTTTCAAAATCCCTGAAACAGTAAAATGATAAACAATTGATGACCCCCAACGATAGAAAATGTATACATCGTACCATAATATCAAAGTGATTTTGAAACAGGGGAAAACACTGAAGAAACTCACATAAATTGCGTAGACAGATATTTGGAAATAAGTAACTGGAGTGGCAAAAGGAAAAAAATTAGAAGCATTTTTTCATGTTAAGCATTCAAAGCAGCCAAACTTTATAGAATATATATATATATATATATATATATATATATATATATATATATATATATATATATATATATACATATATATATATATATATATATATATATATATATATATATATATATATATATATATATATTCTTTTGATCTCCATGAAAGTGAGTATATGTGCCTACCAGTAAGGAATAAAGAAATGACTTTAATTAAAGGCGAAGGCGTTATAGCAATATTGATAGATCTATAACAGACGGACAGTTTTCGCTGGTGCTAGAGTAATATTTGCTGAGTTAACCATGTTTATATTCCGTGTCAACAAACATTGAAAAAGAAGTTTGGTCTCCCACTTGGAACGGCTAAGCAATCTATTCGCTCTACGTCTATGTGTTGTAACCCTGCAATCAAAGAATCACTAACAAGGATATGATTTACCTCTCTTGAAATATTTTGATAGGTAAGTAAATATGTCTAGAAGATCAGCTATGTATATATTGGACATATCAATCCGTGTATAAATATCTGTATGTGAGATATTTGCGTTTTCATCACGGCTGAAGCTGAAAGTAATCCATACATCCATCTATCTATCTATCTATCTATACTTCCAATTGCAAATCTATATATCTATCCGCCTATCTGTCTGTCTGTCTGTCTGTCTGTCTGTATATGTGTGTGTGTATGTGTATGTTTGTACCGAGGTAGATCACTAAATTATCATCCAATGATGGAAAAGGGTATTTATTTTGCACAAAAATTCTCATTTTTTCCCCATAATCAACTCTCTAGTTAGGGCGCTAAACCTGAACGTTCGCCTTGGGCCACATAGATCGAATATTACACGATGAGGATTTCCGATCAAAATTCATTTTATAATTACATGTCAGGATACCATCCATTATTCTACCTCTGTATCTTTGAGATTATATATATATATATATATATATATATATATATATATACATATATATGTGTGTGAGTGTGTGTGTGTGTGTGTGTGTGTGCATGTGCTTGAAGGTTGATCAATAAGTCCATAGCCAGACAGGTAGTCATTGGCTGAATTTGATCTCTTTCGATCAATCTGATTATTATTCACCACCGAATTAAGTGCCTTAAAAGTTATTTTCTAATTTATTTCTCTCTTATTCATTTTGCCTTTTATGCATGCACTGATGCTAGGTACTACTGCCATCGTGAGCTAGCAGTTATTGATCAGAGTGAGGGGAAGGATTATCCTCTTCAGTGCCAATAGCAGCAGCAACAATTGCAGCCACCCTGACGAGAAACCGTAACCTTTTAGCTGCTCTCCCTTACCGCTAAGTCGTAATTCGCTCCTTGCTCGTTCGAAACCACATCACTTTTCCTCTCGGCCTTTCTTCACTTTGCTTTTCTCCGCCCTCTGACCACTTTCGAAAGCTCCAATTGACCTTAGCCTCCATCTATTCACCTTACCAACTTGTTTTCTTCTTCTTCTTCTTCTTCTTCTTCTTCTTCTTCTTCTTCTTCTTCTTCTTCTTCTTCTTCTTCTTCTTCTTCTTCTTCTTCTTCTTCTTCTTTTCGCCCCTCCCCCAATTGGATTTCCTCCTACCCCTAATGCCATCAATCTCAGATACCCTCTGCAGCATTGATTGCCTCAAAGGGACTTGCTGCCGGGATGGCGATGAAACCACAATATTGAATACCCAAGAGTTTTATCAATCATCCAATGATGGCTCGGGGGTTGGAAAACTTGAATGCATATCCCGAAAGGCCTGAGGCTCGATCCCCAGAGCGAATCGAATCGAAATCGCTCGGTTGTTGATATCGAATAATCTCAGCTTTGTCTGGCATAGGAGCGGATGGAAAGAAAGAACTTCACTGGTTGATGACTGTTACAGAGCTTTCAAAATCATGACCTCTACTCGGACTTGAAACCCGAATCTCTGTCCCTAGTAAGTAAATAAAGAACAGTCTCAGTCCCTGGAAGGCATCTAAAATCCGTCAACTGAGCATAAACATTTTCCAACTAAACTCTTGTTTTCTGATATGGTTGACGGCTTTCCATCTTGATTTATGATTGGTTTCGGTCGCCTAAATGCTCCCAGCGGAAGCACCATCACTGCAACCGTGACCCTTTGAAAAATGACTAGGATAATAAACCATTTCATTCTTCGAAATCAAGATTGATTGACTCAAATTTTTTTAGTGACTTGACGATGCCTGTTTTTTCTGTTTAATACTCGTCTCCAGATTTTTGTTTTGCTTGTTTTTTTTTTGGTGGTTCTTAGATTCGTTTTGTGACGTTTACTTGTCGTATCTGTTCATGAACCACCCTTGTTTCCTTTATATCTGGGTCATGATATTAAAGAAATAATAGAAACAAGCACAGTTAATAACTGGAAAAAACAGTACTGTTAACAACTGAAAGTTTTAGCCAAAACGAAACAAGATTCAACGTTTAGGAAATACTTGCATTTAGTGACACCCTCATTTTTTACCGAGAGGTGTGGCGAAATATTCCGTTAACCTCATAAGAATTATTACAGTAGTGCTGATATAAGTCGACTGTTTTTCTGGGACGTAATACTGGTCACCTCTGCTATGAAAGAAAAAACAACCCCATCGAAACTTCCCGTTGGCCAGAACGGCACGAGGAGGCAGTTACCATTAATTCATGTACGTAACTATTAAAGTGTTCACAGATGCTTGAAAATGATGATGATGATGATGATGATGATGATGATGATGATGATGATGAGGAGGAGGAGGAGGAGGAGGAGGAGGAGGAGTGTCAAAAATAGGGTGGTAGCCGATACAAAAAAATCCGGTATCGGGCAGAAAGGAGGGGTGTGTACGATGACCATATTACGATTTGTTGAAAAACAAACGTGGACTGTTATCTTTGTTTTAAGCCAGTTTTTGTAAATTGGGCGTTAAGCGAACTTTCGAAACGTGTTTGATACCTGTACGTAACCATTGTAGAAAATCATAGAGTGTGATTAACACGTGTCACATAAACATCAAGTAGAGATGGGAAGAGTGATACTTGCTCTCCTTCAATATATTAGACCAAATAAGCTTAAAACTATCTTAATCAATTGGTCAGTCCATAATACCGACAATTGTCCTATAAAAGTTAACTCATCTCATTGTGATCGGGATAATTTGCTATCTTAGATGATTTCTGTGAATTCCAAGGAACCTTTGGGGGATTTTCTTATTGTTGGAACATAGTTACTCACAGAATGGGTCCGCAAACTATGAGGGGAAAGAGAAAGGACAAAGGCAAAAAATTGATCTGTTTCTGGAAATTTTGGCTTTTACTCTTGCCCGACAACAAATATCTAGTGCTTTTATCACCAAGCCATTTATGCCTTTTTGACAAAAGGAATCAAACAACTATGACAGAGGCTTTTTTATGATAAACAACCTGATTGTTACTGGGTCATTGTAGGAACTTACAGAACTCAAGAACCCTGATCTGGTCCCGAGCGATTTATAATATTCAATTGTCTAAAGATCCCAGAGCGTAGCCATCGCAATTTTCGAAGTTGCTCGAATAATGACTCTTACTGGGCAAATATGAAATTGAATTTGGGATTAGGTTTGGGATGTGGTCGGGAAAAGGGTTCAGGATTAAGCAGAGATGATGTGGTTGGTAAGCATGAATAGGTCCATGGTTTCTTTTCAGTGTCTCTGTGTAGAACTCCATTAGGTTTCTTGGTCTCTGGCAATAATTTTGCAAAGAGCTGGACGTCGGTGATCGAGGTTCCTAAAGCTGACTAGAAAATTTTGAGCCATCAAAGGTCGTGACATATGGGAAGAGGGAGAGTCTAGTAGCTGGTTTGGAAACGCCAATCAAAACTGTCGACATAATCAATGTTGGTTTCTTCATTTTTTAAGTGATTCTGAAATCCAAGCATTCATCCATTATGTCTGGAAAAAAAACTTTTTTTTTGGACCCAACCTATCCCTGCAGAATACATTTTTAGAGAAACTTCAATGTACAATGTTTGTTTTTTTCTTAATTGGCCTTTTTTTGTGTCCAATGACGTTCATGTTTATGTTTTTTGAAAATTCAAATTTTTAGTGATCACTGCCCAACGAAAGATCAGAGAAGTAACTTATTAATTGATCAACCTATATTGGTCTTGCGTCGGTTTCTATTGGCTGACTAATCTGGCCTATCTTTTTCGATGAGCTTTGGAGGAGTTAATGAGAGGAGAAACAGCTAGAAGAGACATAAAGTAGCTATAAGCATGATGTGATATTACCATGTATGACTCGTCTTCTATAGGGTCTCGCAAGGAAGAATTGATGGAGACATGAAGAGAAAAGGAACAGCATTTTCAGTTTGTATTCTTTCGGTGTAGACACATAATGTCGGGGAAAAATGCAAAATAATTTCACGACCAAGACAAGGGGGATGCTTTGTCATATTTTCTAGTTTTACTAACTAAGGAGATGACACCTGATGAAATTTCCTTATGATATCTTCAATTTCCAAAGATTCAATTTCCTATTTGTTTGTTTTTTTCTGATTCAGCCGGATATACTTTGGATTCCGTTGCTATTTATATACATTTGCACATTCACACGTTCTAGGAAAACGTTGGTCCCCCCCCCACACCAATCATATTGACAGTGCTCAATATACCAGCTCGACCAGATAGTCACTTATGGAGCGGAATCAGAGAAAACATATCAATAGACTGACCCTCAAACGGAAAACCGAGCTCAATCTCACATGAAGAGATCACAAAACAACACAATATATTAGGGGGAAAAAAGGAGTCTGCAACATCATAGAATCCATTAGAAAACATAATTGGCAATGGGCTGGCCATGTGGCAAGAATGGCAAACAATCGAAGAGCATCACGACTCATAACATGGGTCCTAAGAGATCACATGTGAAACTGAGGCTGACAAAATACAAGATGGTGATATGAACTAAACAAGCTCCAAAAGTATTAGCTCCACGACGCCTATGATAAAATAAGCCCTGGCGAATCCTTCGGGAAAGTCTATGTCCAACGACACGCAACGAATGACTGATGATGATGATGATGATGATGATGATGATTGATACACTCCACACTTAGCAACCTGTGTAAGAGGTTTGGTACCCAAATTATTTACAAAATCCCAGGCTCTCGACTTTCAATTGACCATAGACGTCGACAGAGCCTAACAATCAACAAGAGGTCATCATGTAATGATCAACGAGCTAATCGAGGAAACGATTACGAACGTATAGTGAGTTTGATCCTCACTAGGTGCCTCACACCTGTATCTCTTCGTGAGACAAAGATATTCTCAGTAAATACAGAGCTATCAAGTTTCCAAAGGCTTGAGTGAGACTCATGAGAACACCCGCTCCGCCCTGTAAAGAAATTCGAAACGAAGACGGAAAAAAATTGAAGTCTTGGAAAGTCTGGAGCCATGCTCCTTCAGAAAACTTTGAAAATTATGTATCCAAAATTAGCTAAAGTTGCGTTTCGGGGCATGATAGCTTCTGAAATGAAGTGTAGTCTACAAATCTATGCATAACATACGGGATAAGATTTTTATCAGGAATCTAAACCAATTCATTATATCTAAATAAATCTAACACAAGATTTTATCAGAAATCTATACCAATTTGATAAATCTAACACACGTGAGCATTTCCTTTCATGCGCGTCAGCATGAGAATGTATCAAAGTGTGTGTGTGTGTGTGTGTGTGTATTTCACACAGAATACGTAAGACTAGGAAGGTAAGTTATTAACACTGTGTGTCGCACACCGTTGTATAATCGTTAGCAAACTAATCTAACAGAGACTGTAACCACTGTCTAGTTAGTTCAATCCTCAGTGGATACTGTAAACCTGTGGCTTTAAGTCATACTCATAAGCTAAGCTTTTTAAATCACCATAACTGATGAGTATGGAGTTCGATCTTCCTTGACTGGCCAAGGCATGTTGCTTTCTCATTGGCGTACTGAAAGGGGTTTGCAGGGCCTTCAGCAACACCAATACTCTTTGCGTTGGGAAATAACTCCCCTTATTTGACCAGTGACTCAAATTCGCCGACAAATTTGAGGCCCCCATGGCAACTTTGCCGGCGAATTAGAAGCCTTCACATCCACTCTATCAGGAAATTAAAGATCTGCAGCTCCAATTAGAAATCTCCAGGAACGCCTTCATGCCTTATGCCAGACTTGTAAATTTAGCTTAGTAAATTTCCATTACTTTTTCGCAGGCCGTTCGATTTTCATTGAGTGTCTAGCAATAGTTGCTTCGTATCATACGTATAAGTTTATATAAGAATATATTTAGTATATAAGTATATAAATATAAAATACAAAAATATCTGTGTACTTTTTAGTAAATGAGGTTACATTAGTAAATTCCAATTAATAATGTCTTGGGAATTTAGTCTTCATTAGATGACCAAGAATCGTAGCCTCGTGTAAATTCTAAACCAATTAAATCCCCATTACTACAATTTAGGAACTTTGATTATCACTAGATACTCAAGACTTGTGTCCGTGTGCCAGACTTAATTACATTAAGTTCCCTTTTATTATTAGATGAATTCTCTCGCCATGAGGGACTGTTCTATTGATTCTTTTTGCTATTCAAATTTCAGAAACTTGCACTGAAGAAATGTACTTTTTGTAGTTTAATGATTTTATATGTGGGGGTCTTGTGTGGAATCAGAGACCATCCATGAATCTCGCTACATGATTATTGTCGCGCCCAGCCAGGAGCCAACCTGGGTAGATAATACGAGAAAAGATTTATTAGAATTAAGCCACATTTCATTTTCGACAAATTAATATGAATGTTAATATAAGTTGCCAGCCTTCAAGGCAAGTTGATGCATTGTCAGTCTGCAGTTAATCCGTCCATGAGATCTGTTTATCGATTTTAAATCTATTTCTCTCCCTTTCTTTCTCTCTCCCTTTTCTCTCTCCTTCTTTCTCTTTCATTCTTTCTCTCTCCCTTTCTTTATTTGCCCCTATCTCTCTCTCACACACACACACACACACACACACACACACACATATATATATATATATATATATATATATATATATATATATATACATATATATATATTAAGGAATGGATATATAATGTAGTAGAATTGTTAAGAATGCGTTATGAAATTTGAAAATTTATCACATGGATAATGTGTCACTTGACCTAAGCAGCGTTAATAGAATGAGCAATTGAAGAAAATAGGGCTCCTGCATGAGTTGACCGATAAGGTGGCCGCTCTAAATAGAGTCGCTCTCTCAATGGAGTTTAACAACCTGATGGAAAGGCAAAGGCCAAAGGAACTGCTTTATCCCGGTGTTCCCGTCTTGTTCATTTACTGTCCATGTCTGCGCTATCGTTTTTCAGCGCAGACAATTATACAAGCTGGCATGATAATTGATGATGGTGTTATTCAAACTGCATTTGAAATGATAGCCCATTATTACACGGAGAGTGTGTTACTTTGCTTGAACTATGAGAACAGAGTAATGGATTGAAGAAAATGTTGCTGATAACCGGTAGGGTAGTTACTTAATACCATTTGTCATTTCAGATTCACATGTATAGCAACTGAAGGAGCCATTATGAATGCCCAGCAAAACAGTTGCAATCAGAACAACGCAATTTACAAAGCAACCGTGAACTCAATTGAAGAACCAGACATTTCAAATTCTAAATAAGAGCCTCAACATCAGTTTCAAAACCAGGTTCAACAACCTTGAAACATTTTTCAACAATAAAGAATACTAAAACAAGACAGCACCATTCCAAAACATATTGAAAATAACAAAGTAAAACATCCGTCATAAAATAATTTTCAAAAATAAACAACAACGTGCAAAAAGAACAATCAAAAATGCTTATTATGTCATGAAGGAAAACTGCACATTATAGTCACAAAAGGAAAATCACTACGAAACAAAAACATTAACTAACAGGAAATTGCAGATACAAGACGAAATCCCTACTTTAAAACTACGTAAGAAAACAGAGAAGAGTCTAAAGACTAAATCAACTAATCAAAACACAAAGATATCATAGAAAACAATATGAAAAAACGAAGCAATTATGATAAATGAAAAGCTACAAAAAGATAGAACAACCCAAATCAAATACAAACACCATGATGATTTTAATTATCAAAAGGTTTATATAAGATTGTTTTTAAATACAAAAGGTTACATAAAACGTCAGATATAGAGTTCTAAATCAGAAATATATAAGACAGTATATATCAAGGGAAAAATTTACACGAGATTAAAGTAACTTGATAAAGAAGCGACAACAAACGAAAATTAAAGAATATTAAATAGATGTAATAGATCATAACATATGTAAAGGGAAGTAACTGGAATTCAACTAAACAAAAGTGGAAGGAAAACACGGGAAATGCAAAGTAATAGTTTTATCAGAATAGCACCCAAAATCGGAGATTGTGGAAGAGACTTGTGGTGTTTATATAAATATATACCTTGAGAAATGGACACGTTTCGTCCGACAGAATTAATTATGAATTATTTTGTATTATACAGGAACTTATTTCAAATGATCAATCGTCATGATTTGGTTAATATATCACTCAATTTAGACAACGTAGATAGAATGAACAATTCCTGTAGCAGCCCAATTTTCTTCCATTGTTTATTCTATTTAAGTTGTCTAAAATGAGTGGTATATCAACCGTGCAAGGACAAGAGATCATTTCAAACACGTTCTTAAATAATATAAAGTAATTTATGATATATATATATATATATATATATATATATATATATATATATATATATATATATATATATATATATATATATAAGGAAGAAAAATGCATACCTGCAAAATGTGTTGATATAATTATAAAAACTGAAAAGAAAAAGTACCGAACAAGTATATTTCAATATAGAATTGACAAAAAAAATATTTATGCAGTGGCACAAAATAGCTATTTTTATCGACATATGTCCACTTGAAATTGAACTTCGTGAAATAAGATTGTTCTATTTTGCCATTGCATTAACATTTTTTCGTCAATTTTATGTTGAAGTATTCTTGTTCAATACTTTTCAAAGTTTTTACAATCATATTAATACATAGTGCAAGTACGCATTTTTGTACTGGTCCCATTTTCTTTATCAGTAATGTACACACGACGTCCTTGACTATAACAACTATTGTTTGAACAAAGTAGTTTCCAGGTTGATTCGAACCACCAATTACAAAAGGAGCACTCATTAACCCCACTATGTGAAAAACAAGAGCTAGATATAATTCTTTTTTTTTTCTATCTAACTTTCAAAATCTTTGTCATTTGTAGTACTGAAACTTTTTATGTCTCCAAACTAGAGAATCATACTTTATTTGGGAAAAAACATTTACATGGTCAAATATAGCGTATACAGAAAGTTTGTTGTGATTTATTTCTATTGTCTAAGAGTTCATTGTGTTAAATCAAATTTGAAGTGATGTATCATGCATTTTTAGAGCAATTTTCGTGGGTCGATGTAATTGAAAAAAGTTACGCACAGTAAAGGTCTTCACAAGATGACATAAAATCTATTAAAATTGATTGAGTTTCACAAAGGTTATTACAATTTCAAAGCCGTCAATTTGTGTAAAAACTGGATTTGTTCATTAAAAGCCACGCACTAAAAGTCCCAGTCTGATATATACACACATATATATATATATATATATATGTGTGTGTGTGTGTGTGTGTGTGTGTGTGTGTGTGTGTGTGTGTGTGTGTATGTGTGTGCGAAAAAGAGAAATGTAACTTGTTTACATTCATCAATCTGCAAGGAACGATGGAAAAAAGCCCATCACCTGACACGCACTCATTAGCTAAATTTTGATCTGAAATTTTCACTCTATAATCTCCCATCTACGTGTTCGATGTTCATCACTGAGATGAGTTGATTAGGAAGAGAGGAGATCAGATATGCATGGTGTTATGTAATATATATATATATATATATATATATATATATATATATATATATGTGTGTGTGTGTATATCTTAGTACATATCCATCCATTCGTTGCTGTCTGTCTCAGTTTCTTTTTATCTGTCTATGTATGTATGTATGTATGTATCTATCTATCTATCTATCTATCGACCTATCAATCTATCTATCTCTTCTTCTTCTATACCTATGATTATCACTAAAACGTGACATTGAAAGAGGTGAGATGACTTTGTCACAGGGGGAAAAAAAGGAGACCCGGTAAAGTAAAATGAAAAAAAACAACAAAAAAGAAATGAATCAGCTCGTTTATAAGTCGCCGTCTTAATTTTCAAGGAAGCCATTTTCCCGTCTTTCCCTCCGTATCCGTGCTAATAGTTCATTTTCACCGTAATTAAAAATTCCTCAGATGCGCAATGCAACTCTCCAAATTCTCATTAGCCAGAAGATTTTATTCACTATCATCCGGCATAATTCGTGGCCTGGTGCTCTCTGCACCGAACGTTATTACGGTCAGGTCATATAATTTTATGCATGCAATTCATTTCCGATCAGCGATAAGGTTTTCTGGCAATGGTCGAACAGCGTGAGTTGTTGCAAAGTAGGATTTTCAGATTCTGATCATCAGTGTATGAGACAATGTGATTCTATGTCGGAACAGTTGCACATGTAAGTTTACGCGATTCAGTGCGTATGAGCTTGCATCTTGGATCAATATGTCTATGTGATACTATGTCTATTGCGTCGTCTGTTGTGCCGGTAAGTTTATGCATTTCTGTACATATGAACTCATGTATTGGAGAAACATGTGTATGGTCTTTGTTACAGCGTGTGTACACGAGTGTAGGAAACTCTGTGTGTGGAGAGTTTTACATTAGTGCCTCTTCTTCTGCTAGTAACGCTTTGCTTAATTTCTGACCTACCATCATTATCATCATCACTCTTTTGACGTCCGTCGTTGGACATAGACCTTTCCCCAGTATTTGCCACACTTCTCTATTGCAGGCGATGCGGAGCCAGTACTTTCTGAATTTGTCTAACCAATCTCTCCATCCAATGCTCTGCCGGCCTCGGTAGCGCATGTGATCTCTGGGGATCCATGTCGTTGGTTGTGATGTCCATCGGTTGTCTGCAATTCTTTCGATATGGCCAGCCTATGGCCATTTTAGTTTAGTGGCTAACCAATTTTTCTTGAACTTCAATGCATTTTACAATAAAATAATTTATACTGCGTTTCTATAACGGATATCGATAGTAAAAAACATTGCAAGTGCATAAAATATACCTATCCCGTCGACACCTCATGCCTGTGAGATTTCCAATGAATTTATGTGGAAAAGCATTTATAATGCATTTTATGAAGAAATCATTTTCAGTGTGATTATCATGTGAAATCTATATGTCTCTAGCATTCATTCCCAAGTCTTTGGGGGGGCGAAGGATTGCAACTTTCCCTTGTTCCAGCTGATTAATATATTTCATCAATGTAAATCAGTTATCTATTGACATTGTTTTCTTTACATTATCACTTAGATTACCGTTACGTCTCAGAAAAACAGATCTTACTTGCCCGAACTCTATTGATGAGTCCTTATCATCCTTTTTGCCCTAATAGACTTTGGAACCGCTTACCATACCACTTACAAAACAGGACGCCCATTCTTTAAAGACTTTTTCACTTGACAAATATTGAAGGATTTGACTCATGGTTCTTGTTGGGGTCATCTGATTAACAGAATATTGATATTGTACTAGAGGAGTCTCTTTATAATTATCTAATGAAGGAGACAGTAGTGGCCGTACCGTTGCCGGACACAGAAAAAACATTTTTGATGTTCTTGACTCTCTTGGTCCCTATAATATCAACTATAATAGGAATTTGGGTGCCAAGCATCTATATATTTGGTGCTCTAGATACTTGATGTTCTCTATTGGCATTAAAATACAACTGAATCGTCTAATTTTTTCAGTGCTTTTATTTATGCCTCTTACAATTGTTGGCACTGAAAACAAATTTGTTTTTCAGCAATTTCGGCCATCAGTGAAGAGTTGAAACGTTTGCAAGGTTAGTCTATTGAGGAGATATCACCTCATCACAAAATTCCATACTAGTAAGACAAGGCTCCTGGTTGTACCATCTTGCTTGTTGTTTCTTTGCCGAACATTGACTACCAAATGGCACTTACAGATTGCAATCCAACACCAAACACTTCCTCGTGGTTAAGATCTTGCTGCCATGCATCAGTGGTTGAATACGTAGACGCTGGTTCACATTCACTGACTGAATCATCTAGTGCTTTAGGTAAATCGGTTGCTTGAGCAATCTCAGTATTCGTTACCTCCCGATCATCGAGGTTCGCAGGGATGGATACACTATCGTGTGATACTTTCAGGTACATCATGAATCAACAAGAAAGTTTTAAAGATAGATTTCACACTGAACGACATAAAGATAGATTAATGTAAAAAGTCCAAATTTAAGGAAAAAAAAAAACAAGCCAGAAAAACCTACCGGCATAAACTAGTAACCAATTTAGCAGAGACATTCATTGCTAATTGAATCCCATCATCCTGTGTAAAATATTTGGGGTAACTTAAATTAAGCAAGAAAAACAAACCCTTCTTCTAACTCTTTGAGGGGAGTTTTGAATGTGATTAAAAAATTACATTTTTTTCCTGGATAAAAGAACAAAGCAATTTCTATTGATTTCACTAAATACTTGTTTTTGTAAAAAGCTGATGTCCTATCGATCTTGGTTTTTGAAAAGTTGGTTCTAATCGCCTTGTTTTGGACCGCTATTAGGAACGGCCCCCTTTTCTTTTTTTTTTCTCAAACTCCTGTGCGACTCAGAATCTGGGGTTGATTTTTTTCTTCCACCGAAAACAACAAGAACAATCTAACTTGATTCAGAGAAGTGAATTATTCACTTTTTGTCTGTTCCGTCACGTTAAATCAGACCTAAATATGAAATTACCGTTTGAAAATCACAAGGAAGTGATAAGTAGGCAGCTCTCTCATCTACTGAGCCAAACTGAAATGTCTAGCATAACTACGAAAAATTTTGTTACCTATATCTAAAATGATCATAAACATTCAAAGAGAATACAACTCTTAACTTGGTATTTGCAAGTCAATTTCATCATATCAAAGATATTTTGAACTACTGTAGCCATCAAAGATGGCGAAAGCTTCTATTCTTTATATATATATATATATATATATATATATATATATATATATATATATATATGTGTGTGTGTGTGTGTGTGTGTGTGTGTGTGTGTGTTTGTTAATGTGCTTATTTGTGTTTTCAGGCGCTCCTGGCGATAGCGTTTTGTCAACAGACTTGAAAATTGTCATTTGTACTCCCGGTACACCCCTTCTAAAAGGGTTTTGTCTGATTTTTTTCAATTTTTTTTTATTTTTGCTTTTTGGGGCCTTATTTCGATATTTATTATAATAACTTGTGAATTTCCCAGATTCTAGATATTTTCAGTTTTTTTTCACTATATTTTAGATGTTTTCCAATATCAAATGCCAGTTATGTCATAAATAGAATATCTTCTGACCATATTTCTTCTTCGATTGAATATATTTTTTAACATGACATCAAAATGTGATGCAACCGTCGTTCAATTATTGACTTTGATGATGAGTTTTTTTTTATTATTTTTATTTATTCGTTAGATATACAATATATAAGTTGAAATAATTATCTTCACTCAAGGGATGGAGTTCACCCCTGTAGCAGCCAGGCTTATTAGTATTATTATTATAATTATCAATGATTCCTGAATTTGAGATGATTATCCCTCCTAGAGATTAAAAGCAGGTGTTATTTAGTGCCAGACACATAATCAATCTTATAAGACAATAGCTGTAATTAGGTGGAGAAAAAAAACTATTTCGTTTGCCTCAAATCCATTCTCTTTCAAGAGTTTCCAGACTGTTCTTACTCGTCACTATCCCAGTACCAAATCAACGAACTTCGACAAAATTTAGCAAAACATTGAACAAATCCGATTCTTATTTTACGCCACAGATTTGTTGTTGTCGCGATGTAGCAATTTAAAAAACGCACAGCAATACATTCGAAAGAAATTCATCAAACGAATGAATAAAGCATAACAGAAATTTCGAAATCTGCACCGTCAAGCCATTAACGTTGGCAGGGGGTACTCTGCTGCCGTGGTCGAAATGTTTCTTTGGTTACAGAGGGTGGCACGAAATAAGTTGGATAGTTTCTTTTCTCTATTGACAATGGGCTTTTCCACTTGAGGCTACAGACAGACCAACAGAAACAA
>OY735204.1:53175176-53207676 GCA_963457665.1 Thysanoteuthis rhombus | reverse complement strand
AGACTAATGAAAGTGGAGAGATCTCTTTTTTTTCCTTCTTTCTTTCTTTTTTTTTTTTGCTTGTTTGTTGGTATTTCTTAAATCAATTTCTGCTTTATCATTTTTTTCTCTGCATCAGCGCTTATTTAAATCCCTCGTGTGAATTATTTGAAACTTCCTAATGGAGACTCTAGGGAAATCTTTTCATTTTAATATTTAAGCATACTTTTTCGTGTCAAGTTTGATTTTAATGTTAATGTCTTTGCGCCCGCTCGGTTCGTTCAAAACATATTTATCATGATCAATAATGAATGCCATAGACATCTGAAGAGGTATGGAAGGTTCAGCGACCAAAATGTTGCAATGTAAGCAACAATGCTATTGATAATAGCCTTAAAAATTTCACCGAAAATTACATATGCAGTACAGAAAAAAAAATTCTAAATCATTTTCTCATATTTGGTGAAGCTGCAACGCTAATGAATAACGAAGTTGATATAAAATTACTTGTGAGTGTTTTGTATGTAATTCAAGTAGAGTATAACATGTACGTATTTATTTATTTGGTGTGGAAGGGCAGGGCGGCTTAGTGCTCCCCAGAGGTAAAGCATGAATCTATTTGTTAAACCATCAACGAGGGTAATTCGTAGGGCTCCCAAGCTATGATTGTCAACCAATCTAGGAGAAAGATTATGCTGATTCCAGATCAGAGAGTGGTGCCCCCTTGAGGCATGTTGATACCAATTTCCAAATTCCTTTTACTCGTCCGTCTATTTAGCTAAGCGACTATCTATCTATTTCTCGGTTCCTATTCCCTTTGGACTACATCAGCAAAACGGATTCTGTCGATAAAGCCTCACAAAATCTACATACGCTCTGCCAAGGCTAGCAAACTCGAGAGGTCACATCAATGTCCTTCTGCTGTTTAACAAGACTGAAGGAGACATTCTCGTAAAAATATCTACTGTTCTCCGAATACTTTTATATATATATATATATATATATATATATATATATATATATATATATATATATATATATATATATGTGTGTGTGTGTGTGTGTGTGTGTGTGTGTGTGTGTTTGTGTAGGTGAGTGTGTGTTTCTGTCTCTGTGCGTGCGTGCGCATAATACGAGTATGCTCCTGTTTGTTTGGGGATAATTCTATCGTTGTCTTCAAAGGATATTTGTAAGGTTTTCCTTGAAAATGCGAATAGCTGCATTTGCAACAAACTAAATTTATATACCCCTGTAGGCTTCCTAGCCCCATAAAGAAAGAGAGTGTGGATGGGCAATATACATTGAATCTTGGAGACCAAGAAAGAAAGAAAAAAATAAATAAATGTTCAAATCTGTGTATTTGATGCCATCCTGGTTATTACAACTTGCTGAAAGTTTTCGAATTTTATGATTTTTTTTTCTCTTAAAAAAGTCATAAGTAGAAAATTGAAAAGAAGGAAGAAAAAATGGAAAATACAAGAGAAAAGCCTTGCGGGTGCTAGGAACAGACGACATGATGTATTTATGAATGTCTTCTTTCACACAAGCATATATGGACTATGCAAACACACACATTTGCAAAAACATATATATATATATATATATATATATATATATATATATATATATATATATATATATATATAAACGTCTATGTGTGTGAGTGCATATGTGCTTGACGGCATATGCGGGAGCGTGAATAAAAATAAGATCTAACATATTTCTTGTAAAAAAAATATATATGTATATAATCATGGGTATATATGTGTGTGTCAGTGGACTTTAATTTCTGCAAAGAATTAAGATAAATGCAAGCATGTATCCATCTCTCTCTCTCTCTCATTATATATATATATATATATATATATATATATATATATATATATTAACACACACATGCACATATATTTGTAGATGGGTGTGTTAGTTTGTTTACCTGCATAAACATAATTAGTTATTCATACGTACATATATATATATATATATATATACTTGTGTGCATATACACTCACTCATATACATATATGTATACGTACATGTACACACATATGTATATATATATATATATATATATATATATATATATATATATATACATGAATGCGCGCATTTGTAATGATGTAACACACAATTACTTCTGCATATATAATCATGCATAGATTCACTTATAAGTAAACGGAAATAAGTGTGTGCCTTTGTGTGCTTAGTCAGGTATGTGTATGTGTTTATATATGCGTGTAGATGCGCTTTCCCTTGGTGTGTTTTTTCACGACATTCCTCCTTTTTAGCTAACGGCAATCAGTTTTTATCCGAAAAATATCTTGAAAAAGAGAACTTTTTTTTTTGGAAAAAGTGACAAAAAATATTTAGATATCTACGGCATCTTTTCGTGTCTCTACTCCCCCTCCTCCGCACACACCCTTTGGTTTCTGACAAGTGACTGATTGAGTTTTGGCTAGGTATTTTCACCTTGGTAATACTGGTACGAGAGTGTAACTGGGTATTTATTGCATTTAAATACAAGATAAAAAAGCCCCCTGTATGTATCAATCTCGCTTAGTTAATACTGGTACAAGAGCATAACTTGTTATTTAATTCGTTTTGTTAGTACTGGTGCAAGAGCCTCACGAGATTGGGATGTCTATTAAGATTGTTTTTTTTTCTTTCACATTTGTGAGTCAAGAGTTGCTAATTTAGATATTTTCATTTTGATACATCTCTGTTTTAATTTTTCGAATTTGTGGTTTCAGCTTTATCGATTTAGAAGTCATTTTATTAATTTTTCGTTGCAGAATTCCCAGATGATGAAAAACCATCCAAATCGGCAACACTGTCACGAGGTATCTATCTCGTTTAGTTAACACTGGTGCAAAAACGTCTCTATCCATTAATTCCATTAGTAAATACGGGCACAAGATCGTCACGGTGTATTTATTTAGCTTAGCTCATATTGGTACTATCAATAATTATTCGCAGCACCCAACATAATAGATCGGAAACATAGAGAGACCGTCTTGCATTAATCAGCTTTGATCGGGATGTGAGAATTGGAACACTTTTTTTTATATGGAGGTGACGAGATTCATTATCACAAATATGATTGGAAAATGGTATTTGACACCGCAAATTGAAAAACGATTTTGTAATAAGAAATTTTCAACTGTTTCAATAAAACGATTTCGGATTGAATATTTTTTTAATATTATTCACAATGCACGATTCTTTGCAGCAATTTGCAGGGTTGGGTGGAGTTTCTTCGTCAACAATTTATCATCCTTCATATTTACTGACATATTGTTCTGATGGATAGAAGATACGCCTTCGATGAGAAATATTTCATCACGTACGTATATCTATAGAAAAAGGAATAAATAATAAAGAAACAAATGCATTGTTCTGAATAATTACTTTCTCTTTCATATTTTGAGGCTGTCGACTGCTTTTGACTTTTACTGCCGTCAGGATCAATACTTAGATAATGTAATATTCCAATTATTGAGAATATAACAGGACCAATTCAACTTGGGCATCGGAGTGGTTGTTGGGTCAGGTATTAAGTTGGGCTTTGAAACAATCTTCATCCAGGTGATAAATACTCTCAAATTTTTAATAAGCTTGGCCAAAGTATAGGGTACTGAGCAGAAACTTTCAAAGCCAACGTTTACCAGAACCATCACCGTATATTTCGTCAGTCTTCAAGTTGGTCTGGCTGGCTGGCTGGCTATGAATTTATCTCAGTCACAGACCGCAACGATTGAGATATATGGCTGAAGGTTTTGATATTTTCTCCTCAATATGTTTAGTGAGAACATTTTTTTCTCTATTGAAATTCCTCAATGATTTTATTTTTTTAGAGGGGGGTTGGTTTATTTGTTTCTATTCATATTCATTCCAAACTGATTCCTTACTTTGTGCCGGGCAGTATTTAAACTTTTTTTTTCTATTCTCCTTAACATTTGAACTCTTTTAAGTAATCACTGCCCAACAAAACATATGTGGAGTAACTTATCAATTGATCACCCCTTATTTCCAATTTTTAATTGTTGACCGCAAACAGAGCAGACTACCAAAAGACATTTGTTGCATGAAGGTTTCTATTGATTGACCTGCTTTGGTTTTCGTTTTCAACCGGATTTCTTAGAATTCTTCTTGAGGTTTTCATTTTGCTTTTAGGAATCCATTTTGACAATTTCGACACCTGATGCTGAATAGAATGAGATGCATCTACAATACTTATTTACATGATCGGAGACATTTATGAATGATACAAAATATTCTACTTAATAACAGAAATATACTTATTTCGAAATCAAGCTAGCAGATTAATCTATCTATGTATCTATTTATCTATTTCTCTTCATCAAGGTATTGAACTGCTTTCGTCCATGTCAGACAGTTTTCATTTGGTAATCTATCTAACTCTATCAAAAGGTTAATGTACATCTCTTTTTCTTCGTATTTGTTTATATGGCTTTCTATCTTGGCGCATTGCTGTGGGCTAATGGCTTAGGAATTTGTCTGGTAGTGAGTTCGATTCTTACTAGGTACCCAAAAGTTTTGGTCTTGAATCTAAATAAGCTCGTGTTAATTGTTAACAATCAGTCTAATTGTTCAGTTTTCTAATTCCATTCCAATATTTCAGTTATAAATTTTTGTTTATTTCTTTCTTCACTGACAGACAGACAGGAAGATAGACAAATAATTATATACATAAAAAGATTGATAGAAGGAAACAGAATCGATAAGAAGCTCTAAATTGTGTTTCTAGAAATATATTGAAACTAAATTAGAATTAATTCTATCCATCGACTTAACTGACTGTTCCAATGTCTAATTCTATTTCAGTATGTCAGTCCTCTCTTTCCAGATTTACAGACAAAAGAAGATAAATAGATTGATAGATAGAAGAAGAATAAAATACCTGAACTCAATTATGTTTCTAGAAATACATCGGAATAAAAATGTGATTCTCTTCCATCCAGGTGACTGTGCACATTTTTAATTCAATCTCAATATACCTGCAATAAATGTCTATTTGAGTGTTTCTCTTCATGTATATATACGTACCAGCAAGTAACCTATATATATATATATATATATGTATATATATATATATATATATATATATATATATATATATATATATATATATATATATATATATATATAGAGAGAGAGAGAGAGAGAGAGAGAGAGAGAGAGAGGGAAATAAAGAGAGAGCGAGGAGAACAGAGAAACAGGGAGGGAGATGGATAGACAAATAGATACATGGATGAAATAACGGATAGATAAATAGATAGTTGAGTAGATAGATAAATATATAGATAGAAGATTGGATAAATACATGGATATATGAATATATTGGTTGATAGATAGATAAATAGATAATTTATTAAATAGATTGATAATTAAGTGGATAGATGAATATATATATTATATATAGATGTGTACTAAATTCTGTTTCTAGGAATAGCTTTGATTAGAATAGCAATTCTTTTATATATATATATATATATATATATATATATATATATATATATATATATAGCCTTTACAATTCCCAAGTTCTGAACACCCGAAATTTCAATTTCCCGAAAGAAATGCGCTGGAATTTGCAAAATGTGAACAAATATAACAAGACATTAAAAAAATTATTTAAAAGAAGGGAAAAAAAGACAATAAAACCGGATTTCCTAATAGAAAGCATAAAAAAAATGGTGAAGGCAAAATCCAGCTGAAAAATAAAACAGCAAGGAAACTTGCATTAATGTTAATTGACGTTAAACACAAGACATTCGATGAGCACAAGAAAGAGAGATGAGAGATGAGAGATGCTAGAGTTATCTCCCTTTGTATCAGCATGGCTTCAACGCGGAGTAATAATGAAAAAGGAAGAAGCGCCAGGAATGATAAGAAAAGATGACGGCGGGCGATAAAAATTGATGAAAAAAATGTGTGGTGGCGAGTGAATGCGTACACGGGTGCGCGTGCGTGTGTGTCACTGAGAAGGAGACGAAATACAGAATAACGTATGTGTGGTAATAGAAGACCAAAATATATAGTAATGGGTGTACGTACCTGTGTACATGTCTGCACATGTGTAAATGTGTATGTGTGCGTGAGAGAGAGTGAGAGAGAGAGAGAGAGAGAGAGAGAGCGAGAGTGACAGTGTGTGTGCACCCGAAGAGAAGGAGAAGAAAAAGACGAAGTTCATAGTAATGGAAAATAGGCAATTTAACTTTTTTTATTTTTATTCATTTATTCATTTTTTTTTTTTTCATTTTACTTTGCATTTGAGTCGCTGGAGAAATTCGATCTGTAAAGTTGGGGCGCAGAAGGATGATTAAATCTGCAAAGGAAAGAAAAAAGAAATGTCTTAATTGCCCATCCAAGTTCCACATCGACACATGTGCGAATGGGTAGAGTAGAATGAAGACAAATACACTCTTACTATAAATTGATACATACTTATTACTGGGGTGACACGCATACTCACATAAATACATACATACATTCATATATACATATACACAACCACGATTTAGATACATGTGCATACACACATTCACACACACATTATATATATATATATATATATATATATATATATATATATGTCTCTCTCTTTTTCTCTCTCTCTCTCTCTCTATATATATATATATATGTGTGTATATGTTGAAATCGAAAATCGAAAATTCTCGCATGTGTTAAAAGTTACCCAACGCACTAGTGGATCCACTAACTGCTGAATATTGACTTTTTACCCCTTCTCTCTATCCAATCATGCACATAACCACTCACACATGCGCCTATATGCACACATATGCACACAAATTCACGTGCCTACACACACGAAAACACACACACACATATAGAGAGAGGGAGAAATATGGGGTTACAAAAGTCTATTGGAAAAACTTGCAAACTTGCACGTTATCCACAAATCTTTCTAAGATAGGTTAACAAATTTTAAATGTATTTGCATGCATCATACGTCAGAAGCAGTGAGCACAGTGCTTTCGGGATTTCTCTGGTAACACTTGCATACTATCCTCCCGTTACCTTTGCCCGGCATTACCATGTAAATGAGTTGTTTTAATTAGAGTTGATATAGCAAAGACTCCAGAATATATATATTAAATAGTCAGGAAGCCGAATTCTGGGAAAATTGCTCAGCTTGTCGGGGACACCAGGAATTATAGGATGACCATGCCAAGCCAGTAAAATGGTGGTGTAAAAGAGAACAGAGATGACCGAGAGGGATCAAAGCAATGGAAAAAGTTCGTGGTTGCAAGTAAGTATGAGTTATCACAAAGGATTCTTCTTTTATGCATTTGTACAAAATACGCGACTTGTTTTCTTATAAGACGCCGATCAAGATGTTTGGAGTGATCATTTTTCTCCATTAAGTAATGAAATACCTTAAGGAAATTCTCATTAGTTCCTTATTGTATTGAGAGACATGATTAAATGATTAATCAGCTCCTGTAATTAACGAAGTAAATATTATTTTTCTCTTACTTACTTCCCCTGGAGTCTAATAAGAGGCAAAGAAATCAATCGAAAACATTGGAGACTGGAACAAGTCGAGCATGGGGGGGGGGGTCGAATCACCTGCTTTAATTCTAGATTTCTCAACTTGATGGCACCACTGTCAGCCTCGTTTTGAACATTTCGCCATTTTTGCTACTAAGTTTGAACCTTACGTTTTGTGAGCACGAAATGTTTTGCATGAAAATCGTTTTTTCATCCCGATGAGTAACATTTTCCACTTTGACAAACGAGTGCCTAGTTAATGCTGCATAGTACCGTTGATGATAGTGTGGTCCATGTCTATTAGGAATGGCAATAAATGCTTTATATATTACATTTCAAACAGCTTATGAACCTTTTCTTGGAATAAAATGCGGAAAAAAACTGTGGGTTCGTGGTTGGTTGTTAAGTTGTTAGTGAGTTTACTTGATCATCCCTGATTATACACAATTGAGACAGAATAAAAACAAAATCCTGTAGAATAACTAAACAAACTTCAAACAAGTCATTGACGTCGTCATTTTTCTTATTGTTCTTTTCTCCATTTTCCACCATATCATAATGCTGCATTGAGGTCCACTCGCATATAATTCAACTTGTCCCATCAGGTGAGCATCACATTCCTAAAATTTTACATTTTACTCAAATACATTTTGCCATTTGGTTTAAAATATCATATTTCTGAATTATACAGATACATACATACATCTATATCTATATCTATATCTACATCTATCTATCTATCTATCTATCTATCTATATATATATATATATATATATATATATATATATATATATATATATATATATATATATATAAAGCTACTATCAAGAAAACTAAGTACCCCAGTCAGATTGTATAAACTAGCCCAACTGGTTGGTAGGTTTATTAATTTTTCCGAATATTTATATAATGATAAAACAAACTTGTCAAATGTTTCAGATCTAAACGACCCATCCGAAGGAAGTCTCTTTTCAATAACAACTTTTGGTCGTATTTTAGTTTTAATTTATCAATTTCACCGGAAATTACAGCCATGGAGGTGAAAAACGTACCAAGTACAGACCGTTGTTTATCCCAGGGAAAAATCCATGGAAATATTTGAATTCCTCTGAAATGATTTTGGGAAAGAAACTATTGAACACGCTTCAGTGAGAGAGTGTATTGTTTGAAAGGTTGATAAGAGATGTTTTTATCAGTGAAATGCTTACTGTTAAGTGTGAGAGTGGATTGTTACATCATCATCAATCTTTTAACGTCCGTCGTTGGACATAGACCTTCCCCAGGATTCGCCACAATTCTTTATCATGGATGTCGCAGAGACAGTATTTTCTAAATTTATCAAGTTCATCCCTCAATCTTGTACTTTGTCGGCCTCGGTCTTGCATGTGATCTCTGGGGATCCAGATTGTGAGTCATGATGTCCATCGGTTGTCTTTCATTCTTGCAACATAGCCTGCCAACTGCTATTTGTCTCCTAATAGATTCTATGATGTCTCTGACTGCCGTTTTCTTCTTCATATACTGTGCTGTCTTGTGATATCTCCATGTGGGGTTGGGCATGATTCTCTCATGCACACGCTGCATGCTTCTCACTTTGCAGGTTTATCTCTTGATTAGGTCCCATGTTTCAGTTCCATAAGTGATTTTCGGGATGATACCTTGGTTTTATTCTCTTCTTTTTAGGATTATTGGGATCGTCTTGTTTTTAAAGGTTGAGCTTGCTCTGCCAAAGGCTTGCCATCCTAGGGCGATTTCTCGCTTGAAACTTGAATTTAACAAAAGACGACAGAAGGAATAAGACGTGTTGCTCCATCTGATCTGAGAGGAGATCCTTCAGTTGTCGCAGTTATGTGGGAGAGATGGAGAATATGCTCTGTAATAAATCTTGCAGCTTTATTGGATGTACAATAAGAAAAGGAACCCTTCTTCTGTGTTGTGGCGGACCAGAATTGCAGGGGATCGTCGATACTTTTAGTTTTGGAGATGATATAATGTGGGAAAATTCTGACAACCAACAGACGATCGCAGCATTTAACGGGTATTCCCGAATACAGCAGATTATGTTGAGACGGATGAGTCTAATAGATACGATCGTACGGCTCAGTTTATCATGCATCTTCGGCAAAAGGCAAAGTACTGCAATTTGGAATCGTTGTTGGGAGAAAACACCAGGGAACAACAGACAGACAAATAGGCTGAATTGCTGGGGGGAAAAAGAGGGTTGACATGGTAAACGCTGCTACAAATAGCTCAAGAACACGAGGCAGCGTGTTGATTCCTTGCTTGCTCAAACGAATATGGAGAATGCAAATTCTCAATTTCTATTTAAGTTAAGTATCCACTTGTTGTCTCAAGTGCTTTTTGCACTTAGGACTAAGTTCTATTCGTCAGGACTTTTAAAACGACGTGAAGTTCATACACCAGTGCAAAAGATATCAATTAGTCTCCCAGGCGACTCCCCGCAAGTCGATGACGTCTACGAAGTTACCGACTAGATAAGAGCAAGATTTCGGCATTGACTTATTAGGACTTATACCAACCGGAGAATACGTGTTTATAGTCATAGACTACTATTCACGTTATTATTAGCCGGAGATGACTGCAGAAACTCCAACAATGACCCTGACTAATGACAACAGACCTCAATTACAGTCAAAGGAATATAAAGATTTCCTCGCAGAAAACGGTGTCAGACATTGGAAATCCCCTATCCTCCGGATACAAACTAATGGAGAAGTAGAATGACAGAACTGTAACAAGATGAAAGCTCTGGCGATGACACATACTTAAAGAAGAAACTGACCAGAAAAACTTTCTAAGAGAAGTATTCTTTAGCCGTCCCATTAGAATGATGCTCCCAGAAATTTAGGAAGTAGTCTCCTGCGATTGCCAATTAAGAGAAATAGATTGGGAAACGAATTAACAAAGAGAAAGCGTGTTTAGACATCAAGAACAGACACAAAAATTGGAAATACAAACCCGAAAGAAGTTGTATGAGTTAACCAGTGGAAGATCGTAAACCTGAAGTAAAACCAGATTATATAGTCCAAGAGTCAAGACCCTAGAATTCGCTCACGGATATCCTCTTAGTTGGAAGATTCAATTTTTTTTTACTCGCTAAAGATCTCCAGTTTAGCATGATAATCAATGCTGGCTGATAGTTCAGTGATAGATACCATGACTTTTAACCTTTACTCTATAACAGGCGTCCAGGGCAATGAAAATGGCTGTCCATACGATATCTCCGAATGTTCCCAATTAAAACCTTTGATATTTCGTGGAATTGTGGACAGTAAGATTTTCAAATTTTGCAGCAGATCAATGCACAGTTTCCTCTCTGTCACCGTGGATATATTTCCACAACATGAAATCTCAACGAAATTTCATTCCGTCTTCACGATAGCTCCGATAGTTCTCAATGAATTCCTATGAAACTCGATGGAAAAGTGGATGAAATACAGAAGAAGGATGATTATTCATGGATCAGTTTCAAAATACAATAAGAAGTTATTATATTTTAAAGCGGATCAAGGGATAATTACCCTCACAAATTGTAGTTACATCCATATCACATGATATTGCCACTATCTACAATATGTCTCCTAACGTTCACAATGAATTCCTATTAAATTTTGAAGAACGGTGGGGAACGGTGTCACCAAGGGTTGCTCATGTAATGGGACGGATACAGGTATCATTTGATTGATATATATTTTCCGTTTTATTTGGATACATGTATAAACTCATGACTGTCCACACAATATCTCCTGGAGTTCTCAATTGATCGCGATGAAACTGTGGATGGATAGGTAATAGGATCAGCAAGAGTCAGCCGAATTTTGATTGAGAGACATATTTCTGGGGTTTTTAGGGAGGGGTTGGGGGTTTGGGGGTTGGCGACATTCTTGGCTGTTCAAACAATATCTTCAAAGTTTTCGATGGATTCATATGATTTTGCAAAACGGAAAAGAATAAGGTCAGCAAGATTTGGTCAGATTTTGGGGTGGTTCCAGGAAATACTCCTTTATTATGTGATTTTTTTCCGTTTTCTTTTCAAACATACGAATTCTGAATGTATCTTGATAGATATTTTGTTGTACTAATATATCTGTCTATGATCCTGCAATTACAGCAGTGACACTAGTGATTTAATGTGACATTGAAAATAACAATACTATTACAAGAGAAATTTGAAATATAGAAAATAGAATTACGAACCCATATCCCATGTATACAAATCCAAAAGATATTTTCATTATCAGATGGGCATCTGATGCAACATTAATATACCTGTCACTCTGTGTGTGTATGTATGTATGTATGTGTGTGTGTGTGGGGGTGCACGCATGCAAGTTGTATCAATTGTAAGGGATTCATCCCTAAGATTAGTTCTCCAGTTCAGTCCTCGGTTTCAATCAGTCATTCCTGCCCTTATGATAATCGTACCAATGTCCTACTTTTGGGGTGAATTGTCACATGCTTGCAAGACAACAACTGCAGCACTGCATCAGGGGTTAGAGAACGCAGCATCCATTCCATGATGAGGTCGTCCTCGTAATTTATGGTTCAGCTACACTAGACCTTGTCTGGGACTGGGATGCCGCTCAAGACTACCTCACCAGGTGCTGGTCTGGTAGATGGTATGTATAAATAGTCAGTTTTGGCATTGTGGCAGCTGACTAGACTATATCTCCCCACACCATACGGAGATAAGCAATAGCGGGTTGTGTTGATGTCATCTATTGTCGTTCAGCTTTTACCTCATCTCTGGTGTCTTCTGCTTGGCCAGGAACCTTATGAGTTCGGCCTTTTTGGCAGTGCTACCGTGAGACATTCGCTATTCAAGGATTCGTTGACCTGGTGCAAATTTTTGGCACGCAAGTCCTTTTATGGTGGTAACTGGCTCGACTGTAATTCCCTTCGCCTAGCACAGGAAAAGTGACTGGCAGGCTGTGTTGCAATGTTTTGGTACTGCAGTCCTGAGGTACACGCCTTGTTGGCTATCTCTGCGTTCTTGATCGAGTCATTCCGATATTCAACCAAGCTGAACAACAAACAGCTCGACGTAGCCAGTGAGGAGAGCTGCTTGCACATCGTCAAAGATCAGTGATCAGAGGTTGCAGGCCTGCAGTGGAACCAGGAAGGGCCTGATACGAGAATCATTTTGCATGCAACATGCCATAGACGAAAGATACTGCACCGTTATTGGAACAGCTGATGATATCGATATGTTGGTGGTCTGTCTGGTGTCGATATCTCTTGTCCTATATCCCCAAAATGTAGAAAATAAAGCTGAATTAGGGATCTTGATATCACCCAGCTACGCTATGCCAGGATATAGCGTCTGTAATGCTCTAATTGGCATGCACACATACACCGAGGTGGCACATTGAGTGCCTTTGCAGGTTGTGACAAGCTCAGACCTTTGGTTTCCATTAATATATTCATTACTAAAAGTCTGATTTTGCTTATCTAAGTAGTTGAAAGGGTGCATTGAAACTATAGGTTGAGAATTAAGATACCGCTAAGGAACAGATTTTTATTTGGGCAAGAGAATTCATTTAGGCTGCCAGCTGGAACCAGTGGAAAACTCGCAAGTAGGATGGGTTTTGAGCTAGTAAAGAAATAAAATTACTTGGTGTGTCCAAAGGATTCCAGCACAAAACTTGTTCCAAACTTTGTATCCAGTCTTTTAAAATAAAAACGCTCGGAACTTTTTACAGTGAACAAACTACAAGTTTTCCTTAATTCTTCCCTGGGAATCTTTTATTTTTATTTCTATCCTTAACATTAACAGGAAAATCTTTTTTTTTCAATTCAAACAATTAAAAACGATTTTAGCGATATATTTGTGGATAAATGAATTTTGGTTGACTTAGGGGAGACGAATATATTTTTATTTATTAAATGAAAAAAGGCATGAACATGGCATAACAATTAATCTTATCTTGAAGCATTCCATAATCTTAGGGAAAAAAAACGAAAATAAACCATTTGTTGAAAGGGAAATCCTTGAATTTTTCAACTCAATTGATCAGCAAAAGAAAGAACGAAGGAAAAATAAAGGGAAAAAAGGGAAAGAAGGAAAAACTAGCTGTGAAGGAATAATGGAGGCGTGCAAAAAAATGACGGAAAATCAAAGAAAAAAGAATCAGATGAATAAAGTGAGGGATAAAGAAATAGAGAAAGAAGGATGGGAAAAGCAAGAAAACAGGAAAGAGAGGATGAGAAGAAAAAAGAAAAGAAAACCAAGAAAACATGAGTTTGAATACGATAGAGAGTCAGAAATAAGGAAAGAAAGGAAGATGGAAAGAAAGAGCGAACCTGCAAAAAAAAAAAAAGAATGACATAAAGGACAATAAAGAATGAAAATGGGGAAAATCAACAAAGGGAAATGTAAGAGAAGGAAGGACAAATAAAAAAAAAGAAAAAAGAAAAAAGTAGAGGAAGATGAAAAATCAGGAAAGAAAGAAATAAAATGAAGAAGGGAGGAGAAAATGTGAAAGGAAAAAGAGAGAAAAACGATGGAGGGAAATCAGGAAGGGAAGAGATAGAAAGAGGCAGTCAGAACAATCAAGCTAGAAATAAAATGGTCAAGATACCAACTTCAATGGCTTCGAATTAGTAAACTGAGACAACAAAATTATTTCGAAAGCGTCGCATTGGGAACCCATGTCTTTTGGGAGTAAAATTTTCTCTTCGATTGGCGGTTTGAAACGAATATACATTGTGAGCTCTATTGATAAAGATAAACAGTTGCCCGATAAGTTGATTATAAGATAGAGAACATTTTAAATCATGGGATGATCAATGAATAAGTTACTCCATTCGTCTTTTGTTAGACGACGATCATGAAAAGTCGAAATTTTCGTAGAACAAACGTGAACTCTGTCAGACTCAGAATAAGGGACATATTCAACACGAGAACTTATTGCAAGGAATAGAATCGTCAAAAGAAGATAAAAAAAATACGTATTGTTAAAAAGGAAAAGCCCAGTTGATAGAACAAATTCTGAAATGACAGGCAAAAATAACCGAAAGAATAAGGGAGATGAATAAATGCATAAACAAATCTAGTTTGTCATTGGATAGAAACTGTCACATGACCAAGGTCTTTTGGCAGCATGTTGTGTTGGGGTGATCAATTGAAAATTCGAAAAGAAGAAGACCAAGAGTGAACTTTATCGGACATAAACTAAGGAACATTGTTAGCAAATTGAACGCCTCCCCCACTAAAAAATATCTCATGTGTTTTTTTTTTCAGGAACTTTTTTTTCTTCTTTTCCTAATAAGGAAAAAATTCCCTTTTTGCTACATCGATTTGATAAATAGATGAATAGATATATAGATAGATAGCTCGCAATTCAGCCGGTAAAAATCACTTGAAAACTGTAGAAACCTTTGTTGACTACTTTGGTTGATGGTTTAAAATAAACAAATAGAAAAAGAAAGAAGAAAAAGGAAAAAGAACGAAATAATGTCGGCCATTTTCAGCATAGATTTCGTCGTTTGAGACGACAGAATCTTCTGCTTACTTCTTTGGTAAACTCTGTAAGTCAAACATGTAAAGTCCTCATTGTCAGTGCTAGCTTCATGAGGGTCGTTTGAAAAAGAACCATTAAGGGAGAAAAATGAAGAAGAGAAATTACTCAGAAGAAATAGAAACACTGTTTATGATTTTTTGTTCTCAAAGAATCAGGTCTTAGAGTCTAATCAATACGTATATGAGCCAGAAATTCGGGGAATTTGACTATGGAAAAAATATCTCGCCTAAAATCAAGTTTTCACCATCTCCTTCGAAGTATATCAATTGGTTCACCTAATGTTTACGAAGGTAAGCGACAAAAGTCCGCTTAGGGTTTGGTTTGCCTGTACTGTTTAGATCCCCCTTACTTTTGGATAGCACATTGTATATTGATATAAAACGTGAAGCACTACACAACCCAGACCCTGTCATAACGTGACCGTACGACATAATGATGCATAATATACATGACTATTTTATCATTGTGAGAGTTTGGGCTCCAAATGACATATTTAGTTACTTGAGTAAATGGACTAATCGTTTGAACCAGAAACCAGTAAAATATCCTATTACCTCAGCAATTTTTCACGTTGTACAGATATTCAAAAAGAAAAAAATCATAATCAGTAATCGAACAAGCATAACATCAAAAGCTCAAGTCATATAGAAACATATTTCATGGAAGAATAAATAAAAGCAGAGGAAATTCTGTTAATGACATCACTGATGTTTTCCAGTGGAAAACATCTAAAATAGAGTTTTTAAAAACGCATAGAAACATCTAGATACTCCTGAATCGTTCTAAAAAGGAGACACCCCCTCCTAAAAAGGAGACAGGCCGCAGAACATCTTAGAAAGGGTCTGGTAGAGGACTGATTCCAATTTTCACGTCCGTAGACAAAACGGTATGGCCACGAGCTATGTACATACTAACACATAGACATACTACCACGTACATACAAAAAAGATAGAATCTTTCCCCATCTTCGATGGCTGTGGTTTTTCAGCTATATATATGTATCATGAATACTTTATAATTTTCATATGTTTAATTATATATATGAGTCTGTGTGTGTGTGTGTGTGTGTGGACACTTTGCAAATTAGCAGTCGAAGTTCTGACTTATTTCTTGAGCTCAAGCCTTGATTCATGGTTTTAGTAGTTATCATATACGAACCGAACAAGAGATGCAGGTATTTTACAATATTTAATTAGAAATATTTTCCGTTGACTTGTCATATTGTATTCAGCTCCTTTTAGCAGTTGAAATGCTGGCATCTATCTGAGCTTGTATGCTGACTTCAGACACTTGCTGAAGATACACCACCCATTAACAAGACAATCAGGCGTTTGTATATATCAGTACTGAAAAGAATCTACATATACATAGAACTAGCCATCTCAGTTAATAATTGCACAACCGTAGCGTCAACACTTGATAAAGACTTCATAATAAGGCAAGGTTTAACAAGAACGATCAAAATAGAGGGTTTTCTTCACAATATCCGAAGAAGACATTTTAAAATGAACCCAACGTGTACTGATATTAATTTCAAAGTCTTTAAAAAAAAAAAAACACAGCATGGCTAAGAGTTCTTCAACTCACAAACATAAACCAACCCACAAACGCATGCGGATGTAAAAAAAAGGATCAAATCCTTTGCCTGGAAGGTGGCAGACTGTGTGTGTGTGTGTTCTGTCAATCAGGACAACCTTTTATCCTTATTCCATTGGTCCAAGCCCTTCCCGATAAAGTAACGACGGCCACAAGGGTACACCATCGTGAAGGATTCCAGCGCCAATCACGAGTGGGGGTTTACACGTGTCTCTTCTTAAGCCATTAGGAGTTGAACACAAAGAAGGAACAAACACTCAAGCTTTGTTTTCATCTCCAATTCCTCTTTCTTCTGATATTTTCTGAGTAAAAGGTATGGAGTGTTCAAAGAGACTACATTACACGTAACCAACAGAAATAGAATCCCCTTACAACGAAACAATGAGAGACCCCACAAGCGGAGATTGTGGAGCAGCAATCAGAATATTTCAGAAGAGGGAAGATGTGTTTCCATTTATACATCACAATTCTTCTTCCGCTTAAGATTAGCTTCGATTGTTCTATTCACAGCATACCTCCTATCTCACTGGGACTGTTTTGGCGAAAACCACTTACAATAGTGTGATAGTTACTTGCAACTACTTTTAGTAAATTGAAGAATGAAGACTGTGTTGTAAAGATCTTTTAAATTAGTTTCTCGTGTTTGTCTAGAGAAAAACTCAATTTAGAAAATCCTGCATAGACCTGATCACTGATTACAAGCTCTCGGGGAGATAGGGTGATAATTTTTCTTACTAGGTTGTTTGCACACATAAACACACACACACACAAACACACACAAACACAACACACACACACACCACACACGCACACACACACACACATATGTATATATTTATTCATAAATTCAAGTATATAAATAAAAATATAAATACTTCTACGAGAATGGAAAATGTTTCTTCAAATACTTGCATGCCACTATGTTTTCATAGCCGACAAAACAGATGCACTCTAGGGGCTGCAACTTTGTCTTTAAGGCTAATTTGGGCTTTCATGGAAATTTTATTAAATATCATTTGTTCTCCTACATAATATATGAAGTTTATTCCCGGGCAACATCGGGCACCACAAGTCAGTATCCTGACCTGTGTGATCAATGGCGGGAAGAAATTAACAAGGGTAAATATTGTGTTTATATATATATATATATATATATATATATATATATATATATATATATATATATATATATATATACATTGACAACTTTTGCAAAATGATTGAGAAATTTCATGAAAAAACACAATTCACTGATGAATCGATTCATTGATTGTATTTTTGTTTTAAATGCCTAATAATAAGACGAGGATTTATGTCCTCATAATATATATCTATGTATAAGAAATGAATACAAACATAAACACAATTTTTATCAATACTCTCTATCAGTGTAACCTCAAATGGTATCGGCATTCGCTTTCAGTGGGCGGCTACGACTAAATGGTGGTACTGCTTCTGATTTCCATTTTTGGTTAATGTTCCTTTGTAACGTTTGACGAGAGCGATTGCTTGCCACGCAGCATCATTCATAGCTTTTATCTTCACGGCACGCCCGCTAAACTCGTCGCAGTTGACATTATTTGATCAATCATGTGGATTAGTTTCAAGGAACGGGAATGCCTCCTCCTTGCCTGTAATTAGCAGGGTATTACAAAGGATCAATGTCCTCTTTGTGACAAACGGTGTCACATCATTATCTATACTATCTCCTGACATATTGATACGTAGAAGAGAGTAGTCATTTGAGGGGTTATGGACGTTTTGCATTTTTGCACCATTTGTCTCTTCATGTTTGCACTAATCCTGTCATGGAATAAGGCCAGTCCATTCGGATGCTCCGGCAAGCAGCACATATGATGGTATTTCATTGCTTTCGCTGATTCTCTAACACCTATTTTGGAATATTTCTACTGAATTCCCAATAGTTCAATGTCACTGAGACAGATGTGTGTCCCCATTGGTACTACAAGTCACTACTCGTCGTAAAACAGACAAATGAAGCCAGACGAGTCATATTACCTTTGCCACGTCGCGTGAGGTGTAACTGGTTCCGGGAAGGATCAATTTTTAGTATGCAAAAACCTTTTCTTATCCATCTAGATAGTTGAACCCAGAGCTTGAATAGAGGCTTGACGAACAACTTTATCTTTCGGAAGAATAAGGGCAGCTCAAAAAATCTTTTGTCGACGTCACAAAGATGTGTTGTGTACAATTCAGTTTGTAGATAGATAATCGTTTTCTCTTGTCTCTCGAGCAAGCTTTCCGATGATGGGACGAATTCTTTTTGTCCTTCTTGATCTCAATTTTTTTGAAGAGGACAGTTTCAGGGTCACCTGTCAAACCAAATGTTAATGAATAAACACGTACAAGTACTAGTTTAAACATTTGATGTCGACAAACTATCCAATCGAGCTCATGCCCTGATGCCAACTCCATCCTGTAACAGGCTCCATGATTCAAACCTGTGTTAGATACACTTGTATCAAAGACCAGGACTCTGACATGCAGTCTTATGTTTCGCTGTCTTATAGCTTGGAGGCATTTTTGTTCAGTTTACGGTACCATCTTTGAGACACCAAATAGCTCACTTTGGCAATTAAATGATGATAATTCCCACTTGATCCGTGATAATCTTCTTCTCCCAATATCAGGAAAAAGCTCGCCTCCCCGATTCCAGGAGAAACACTGTTCTAAGGAGAATGATGCCAGATATTGTTGGACTGTCTTTTTCCACCTGTTTTCTTTTTGACAACGAATAGACCTCTGTCGAAACATATCCTGACTCGAGTGTACAGTTTCAGTTACAAACTCAGCTCTCCGATCTCATTGATTGATGCCATCGATGGTCAACATTACTTCTGGGGAAACGCAATTGTTTTCTAACCTAAATCTTTTGAAGATACTTCACAAGGGTAAGTCCAGGTAGAAAAAAATCAGAAAGTATGTATTACATTCCTGTTCATCTTCATTTAGAACAAGATAAAGAGGAGAACGACAGAAGGAATGCTGAGGCTCCGGCTTTTCTCAATTCCTGTTTATTTTAATACCTTTTCTAAAACATTGCTTCTTTCCCAATCCTCACTACACTTTCCCTCATATCGAGTGATGTTTCAACGCTAGTTATGCAGCAAAGGTTTAGGTCGTCATGGTGCATGCACAAGAATTCTCAAACTCCTTCATTAATGATTTAATAAAGGCATTACTAGTTGCAATGACAAAGAGTTCTTTGATACCTGCTCTGAATGGTTAATTTTATCACTGTCGTGTGTTATTTCTTTTCACTGAATAGTAACACTCCGAAAGTTTCCTACCCTGGAGAATAAATCATGAAAAAACATATTTATACACCATCTATATTAACTTACTCAAGCTTCACTGCAATTTTAATGCAGGAGAAGCTATGAACCTACATATTTCAAATATTCATGTGTCCTGAATTGATTGCTTATAAAAAGAGAATATATATATATATATATATATATATATATATATATATATATATATATGTGTGTGTGTGTGTGTGTGTGTGTGTGTGTGTGTGTGCATTTTTATATTTTTGTAATTAAAGAAGCTTCCGTTACAGTCATATTTTTATATGAATAACCATGTGCGTACAACGAATTCTGTAGACGGTTATACTATCAATGCCCCACTCTCTTCTTATTTATGTGACTCTATTAATCTTCATCATTTTCTTTGTAAATATTACTTTATTAGCATATCTTTACACGCGATTGCCCTTTCACATCTTAAATACGAGGAGATTTCACTCTCAGTCGAAATATCCCTGGGTAGGTGAACCAAAGTTCAAGCATGCGTACTCTTGAGATAAACGAAGTCTATTTGTGCGTCAAGGGCGCCAGAGACCTTTGCTCAGTATCAAGGCCGACCCCAGAGTCCCTGGCACCTTGGGTAGGCTGAACTTTAGCAATATTCAAAGTACGGTATTATCTTCTTTTTTCTATTAACTCTCCTTATCTACGTTTTAAAGTAAGAAAAATAAATATATACGAATAAAAAAGTTTAAAACGATAATCAGATAAAAATATTATTTGAAACACGGAATGTTTCCTCACATAGACTATTTTCATTTTTTTTTTTCAACTTATTCATTCTTCTATTTTTCTCTTTGTATTTGGAAAATTATACCGTCACACGTAAAGATCTCTGTAGCACTCAGTACCTTGGGTGACTGTATGAGCTGCTGGTATTTTCGGTCTGTGTCATTGGTACTTTGGTGTAAGCCCCCCCCCACAATGCTCTTGGTCAAATATCTACAAGGAAGTGGGCTTTCTGAAACAGAACGAAATAGAATTCTATGCTGCGACGTATTTAGTTAAAATATGGATTCCTCTTCTGTGTGATCATTCTCCGCTTATATCCTCATCGCCGGTGTCGCCGGTGTAAGTACACATGGGTAATTTTTAGCAAGACCTGATTCTGACTTTCTAGGTATGTCGAAGCCAAGTTCTGGTTGCGGCACCTGGTATTCTATCTAGGCTCGTTGTAGCTCAATTTCAGCAATCTTGCAATGACCAGAAAAACAAACATGCTTTGGCCGTAAACTTGGGAGAGGTTCCTCAATTCAGTAATATTTTTTCAAAGTCTCTTTATCTTGATACAGTGTTGCATTGAATCATAGCCTGCGGAACCGGACGCAAGCTCTTCTACCACTGCGCCACGTTTAATGTTTTTTTGGGTTTTTTTTTTACTAATTAGGATTTTTTTTTAAAAACGTGAATGTGGCAATAAGTATTAACATCAGATCTTAAAACTTGCATTGCTCACTTACATCGATGAAGCAATCGTTGGAGACAGGAGAAATGACTTCAGATATACTGGTTAGTTCAAGGCAAATCTAATAATCAAGTGCTCTACGGTGGAAGCACTAGAGAACTACGGACTGGATAAACAGTTAAAAGCATTTTTGTTACACCCACCTAATATATATATATATATATATATATATATATATATATATATATATATATGTGTGTGTGTGTGTGTGTGTGTGTGTGTGTGTGTGTTGAGAGTGAAAGAGAGAGAGAGAGAGAGAATTTATACATTGTATCATAAAAATAAAATATACGTGAAACGAGGAAAAATACTGAAGAAAATCATATATTTTGCATTGGTAGATACCGGGAAATGAGTGATTGGGATGACACAAAAATGTTCAAAGCTGTAAAGCTTCCTAGAATGCATGCACACACACACACACACACACACACATACACACACACACACACACACATATATATATATATATATTAAAGATTTTAGAGTGAAATTCACTCAACACGTATTTTTCCTTCAAACATTCGTCAACCTTAAGAATCTAACAATCATGTTGAATCATTTATGAATATTTTTGTCATTCTTGTGACAATATCGTTTCATTATCATTTTCATGACCAAAATCCAAGGAGTAAAATCTATTTTTCTTAATTTCAAATACCTTATTCAAACCGTAACTTTGGAAGTAATTAGATTAAAACGAAAAACAATCTCTTGACAATAGGTTGTACCAAGAAATACGTGTTGGGTAATTTATCTCCCAAATATTTAGTGCATTGCTTTATATTATGTGATTGATAAACTGAGCACTGCTTATTTTGATTCAATGAAAATAATCGAATTCAAAAAATCAATTGCTCGACTTTGTTCATCGAATTTTGTTATCAAAGTTTTTTTTAAAGGAATTTGTATTTTTGAACACATATATATACATACATACACATATATATATATATATATATATATATATATATATATATATATATATATATATATATATATATATATATATATATATATTGCTGTTGATTGAGTGACAGTTTTCTATTTGCAAACTAACCAGACCTGTTTATCAAACAGCCATTTCTCTGGCCTGTTTCTTCAATTGAGACTAATTTTGATTTCTGGCACAATATTGGGGTCGATTTTACTTGGTCAATCAGTCAACTCATGTCCATCTTTCATGAGTCTTCGGGACAATTCAGAAGCTAAAATGATGCGAACTTAAGGGAACAAACTTTGATCATCCTTCAAATATTTGCTTTTTTATTTTAAAACAGAGAAATGTCATTTATGTTCTCGATGGTCACTGGCAATACAACATAGATTTATTACAAGAATCCAAAATGAAGACAAAATAGTAGCTCGACGGAATTTACCAAAGGAAATATGTTCTTTTTTTTTGCTTAGTGAGATTCAAAAGAAATTACTGATCAACGTTACAGGGAGCAATTGGCTCGTTTGAATGGTGCATTCTAAAAGATTTTTTTTTTCTGAATGAGATTTCGACTGATTACTGTACTGCGTGGAAGCGAAGAAGTGGCCCGAAGCAAATTTGTTGTCTGTGGTTGTGTGTGCACAATTTTGCTAAAACGTGGTATGAAGAGATAGAATGCTTTAAAAAATGCTCAGCCGACTGAATGAAAATCTCGTAAGTTTATATTACTATTTCCATAGAATATACCGGGGACTTTGACATCAACCCAAAAATGTAAATCAAAACGAGAATAATACATAAAATCAGAATTTCGAACCTCTATCCTCATTTGTCAGCTATGTGTTGCATCTATTATCGTACTGTTAATAAAGGAATGAGAGAATGCAAGGCGGCCTGCTGGAGAGATAGCACCCTCATTGAGAAAATCTTCGGTTTCAGAGACGTCTTATGAGCATATCAGATTAGTACTCTTAGTGAATTTTTGAATTAGAGAATTTTTGTAATATATATCAAGTGAGGGAACCCTGTTACCCTTCTCAAAGAGAAGAAACAGAATGCCGTTCCAATACGTCCCCAATGCACTACATCAATCGTCGCTTCATGAAGGAGAGTCTCTCTTTAGGGAAAAAAGGGTTTTGTTCACTTGGTATAAATGTTGATTTTATTAGTCAAACTGAAATTATTTCATCGTCTGTCCCCCGATTTCATGCTTGATGTCGTTCGTCTTTAGATTAACACCACAATATTCATGACGAACGTCGTCAATTCATGGGCCAAATCCATCAATTAAATCAAGTAACTTCTCTCCAACACTATCCAAATGAGTCTGTAATTTAAGAATTACTTTGCAGTCTCTCGTTTTGGTAATGTCATGCTTATCCTCTATTTTTGGCACGTTTGATTCCAACTCTGGCGTGTTAATTGAAACTAGCACCTTCACTCAAAATGTCTTTGGTTGTCGTCCACACACGCGCATGCGCACTGAGTTCTATTTGATCCAGCATGAAAGACTTTCCTGGGGAATTCTGGGCCAAGAAGCTGCCAGCTACGATTAAGACCGACATCGTTTAAAAGTCACCATTTCAAGAATTTCTCTTACATTCCGTAGATGAAAAGTTATTTGGCTCACTTACAAGTCTTGTCATAGAGAAAACAACAGACTGGACTGGCCAGGGAGGGGGTAGTGAGAGAGTGGACTGAATGGTCTTGGAAAGGACAGTTCAATTTTCCGACTAGAATTGGGCTATGTCTGTTGCATAAGCGACAAGCAAGTAGTTAGCCAGACACGAGCACGTACCAAATTCACTTCGAAGAACCAAGAACTAATGTCAGTACCACCGGCAATGTGTTGACAGTTCGAATGGAAATAAATTGACGGAAAATAGATACGGACGCTCAGGTACGTGATGTGACGGCAGTGGAGAAAGAGAAAGGACCTGTTTGGCCTAATGGAATAACAAACTATTCAGACGGTGCATTTTTACTGAAATAGAAGTCTAGAGTCTATTGCGCTACAAAAAGTGAACTGTAAATTGAAATCTATGAGGCAAAGAGTTTGAATTAATCATATATCTTTACGCAACTTGGCTCAGTGCAGCACCAGGCCGAGTGGTCAAAATCGTGGCACGAAGATTATGTGCTGCGAAGTAACGTGTCGCTGCCTGTGCAGAAAAAAACAACCTTCGAAATCCTGGCTTTTACCTGAGTATGAAAATCGATATCTGGCAGCTATTTAGGATACATACCTGATGACTTATGGGTTAAGCTATAGACTTATTGATCAACTATCGTTTTCCAGAAGATCAGCTTTGTTCGACTCATGTTTAAAGTACTGCAGCACAGTGAGATTTGCACTCCCTGTTGGGGATAATTGCCTGTAAAACGATCTTGCTAATAATTTATATAATGTAATCTATGTAAAATCACTGATATCTTCATCTCTTCCTTTCTCTATCTCTATCTCTCTCTCTCTCTCTCTCTTTATATATATATATATATATATACACACACACACACATATATATATATATATATATATATATATATATATATATATATATATATATATATATATATATATATATATATATTGACACTATATTCACGAATTATAAATATCAGTATAATTCCCCCGTCAAATCCTTCACGGAAGTTAACGAGGAATCTTTCTAAACATCTATTGTTTGCTTTCAAATTTACTCAGCAAATCACCTGTGTTCAATAATGTTGGGAACGCTGGTCAAAGATAAGATTTTTCAACACGTTACTCAATGATATTTGGATTATTTACAACGTAGGATTGAGATCCTAAAGTGGGGTAAGCACCTAGTTAGTATTCAAAAGGGAAAAAAGATTCAAGTATCTGTGGAGAACCAACCTTAAACATTTTACCAAATCTCCTCAGTGGCTTGACAACTGACCGTCAAATATGATGGTTCTTAGTCCCCGAAGCTGGTGTGGTTTTCAAATCCACACGTACATCAGCCATATACCAACTCTGGGTAAAAGAGGATGGAGAGTGGTCAGCAAAAGACCTGATTGATCAAAGCCCCACCCCCAGCAGACTCCAATCTTACTAGGTTCTATCCACATTTATGTACATGCCTAATTGCAAAAAGGTCAGTTTTTTCCAGAGACACACTTTATATTCATATTCATGTATATTGAAAAACCGTTGCCATCGAAGTTGGCAAAAGATTTAAAATTTCCATATGTTTGTTAAAGTGTTTGTGTGTGTGTGTGTGTGTGTGTGTGTGTGCGTGTGTGCGTGTGTTTGTTTATGTATTTGAGTGTTCCAGCACTCTTGGCCATACCGTTTTGTCTGTTTACCTGAACTTCACTACGGTCTTTCTGAAAGTCTGACAGCTTTGATTGGGGGGGGCCTTTTGACCTTGTAGGGACCTTATTCTGACGAGAACATTGATAAAAAAAACGGATATTTCTAGATATTTTTTTTACTCTATTTTTCCTGTTTTTCAGTAGAAAACACCGATGATGTCATAAATATTCATCATATTTATTCGTCAAAGAAGGGTTTTTTTTTCACATGACTTCGAATCTTGACGTTACACTTGTTCAATTATTGACTGTGACAGTGAATGTATATATTGATAGATATATGTGCGTATGTGAGAGAGAGATAGACAGACAGACAGAGGGTGATTGTGCGTGCACATTCACGCGTGTGTGTGTGTGTGTGTATGTGTGCGTGTTTGTATGTGTGTGTGTGTGTGTGTGTGTGCATGTGGCATTGCCCATATGCCAATCAGATAATTACAGAAAAATAAGCTCCTAATGAAACGCACACACAGACTGGAACTAATTGACGTGCGCTTTCACGATGCTTCTTTTCAACAGACGCTGGAAATATGCTTGATCATTACAATGGTAACGATGAGTTGCGGCTTTGTGAGGACGGGAGGGAGATTTAAATCTTGATTATTCTACGGCCTTTGGAAAGCATGCACGTCCGTAATTTGAATGAGAAAAGAAAAAAAAGGAGAAAAAAAAAAGAAAAAACGCGAAGGTGATAGCATAGGAGAGTTTTTTTGTTTTTTTCTGTCTCTTTATAATAGCGAATCACATTTATATCGACACAATTATCGTATCACATCATGCAACATTTGGCAAAGAGGGTGAAAGGGTAATAACTGAACGCAAAGCATGAAGACATCAAAGTAATCTGGGTTTTTTCTTTTTTGTGTTTTTATCTATTTCTTTCTCATTTCTCTCTTTTATGATCTACTGGCAAACGGTTTTTGGATACCATAAGTGGTTCTGTTCAATCAAAAACGAGAAGACACATTTCATCAATCGGGGTGAAGAAACCCCACAAAAATACAACCAACGATTGGCTTTCCCCCCCTTTTTTTCCAAATTCTTGATCCAGCTTGCCTCGTGGCTGAGATAATCACGTCTCTCCAACTGACGCTAGTTGTCAATGTTTGAGGCTAGGGAGAAAAGGGTAAGATTTTTAATATTGATTTCCACTATGAAATAGGTCACCCATCTCTTCTTGTAGGATGATTAGTGCCACAAAATCTTCCTACCGACCGACGAGATTTCTCGGGAGAAATTTCTCTGTCTTTTGGTCCGCTTACTCCAGCAAGGAATCTGAGGGGTTTTTTTTCAAGACAATTTGTAGATAGTGATGAAATCAGAGAAATCAAGGATTATTCTGGAGTTGCCGACGAAATATCCCACGGGGAAAATTCTTCGTCCCTAGTCTCCCTACTCTGGCAGTGGATTGGAATAAGGATTCAAAACATATTGTAGATTGTGATGAAAGCAGGAAAAGCTATGATTGTCCGTGAATGGGTAACGAGATATCTCGTGAGAAATTTATTTGTTTTGTTTTCTTACTCTTAGTAAAAGAAAATTTCCCATACTTTCAAAGAACTGCATGATAGAAAACTGTGAGAAAGATAAGCAATCACACATACGTCGTATTTCAAGCCTTTTATCAGCCACAGAAGACGATGAATATCGGCATCGAAATAGGCAGACCAGAAAGACAGTTTCCTACAGTGAGGGGGAATCTGTGAACGTTCAAAATTCCTTCCATATAAGGTGATGCTAATTAATTCTTTGCTTTACGTGATTTTGGACAGTGGGTTGAATCAGTACCAATGTTGGTTAAAGCAAAGGTGAAGTGACGTAAGGCGAACTCTTGAAGAGCGTGGGGGTATCTGTATTTACTCCCTTTTCTACTCGTCTCTAATTTTTCTCTCTCTTTGTGTAGATAAATATGTATTTCTACATAGATATACATGTCACTTACACGTATGTGCATGCACATTTTCAGTAACGTGATTTTTGGAGAAAGATTCATCGCAATATTTTTATTTAGATCTTTGACATATTGATGGTCGTTCTGGCGATATTCAATTAAACGAAAAAAGCAAGAAAGTTGGTCTCCACATGAACTTTAATGACATAAATGTGCAATGAATATACTGAAGACAGAGGAACAACGATCAAATTCTGTGATGCAGAACTGGGGAAAGTAGACAACAACATCTATCAAGGACAAGCAATCTCCATGAAAGCCCCAGAAGAAAAGATCAAGCGAAGAATTACAGTAGATTGGCAAGCTTTCGGCAGGGCAAGCCAAAACCTTCGGGAATAAGAGAATTCAGCTTGTGCCAAAAAGAATGGTATACAACCAATGCATCCTCCCGATAGTCAATCATGGAGCTGAAACATGGAGCCTAACCTGGGGGTTGACCCTCTACCTGAGAACCATGCAACATGCACATGAAAGAATCATGCTCAAGATAACAAGGGGATATCACAAGACAGCACAAAATATCAAAGGAAAAACCTGTGTCCAACATATCATAGAATCAATGAGAACTTAAATGTCAAAGAGCAGGCCATGTTGCAGGAATGGTAGACAACCGCTGGATATCACAACTCACAATGTAGACCACCAGAGATCATATTGCGAAACTGGGTCCGACAAAACATAGAATGGCGTGGCGAATAAGATAAGTTCAGAAAGTACAAGTCCCTTCACACCATCGATAGAGAGGTCTGGTAAATCTTGAGGATCGTTTATGTTCAATGACAGACGCTAAAAGGCTATTGATGACGATGAAGGTGATGATGATGATAAATTCAATCCTGATATACCATTTTATTTAAGAATCTTAGAGTTTAAAATAATGAACCAGATATAAAGATGAAAATCAGGATGTGCCTTATACCCATGTGCGACTTGTACACGCGTAAAGACAGTATTCAAGTGTGCCAGCCATTTTATTTTATCTCGAGTATTCCTGCCATTTCATGACTCGTTCCCATCCAATCGGCTCTACTAATTTGTCATTTTCATTTTCTTGTTGAATTTTCCCCCTGAGAATTCTTTATTTCCAAAATGTTGATCCAATTCTTTTTCTACTAATTTATTCATTCCTTTCTTGTCGATTGCTGCCATTCCGGTCAGAGGGTTCAGGGGGCGGATAAAGGAAAAGGGCCTATACATTGCGTTATTGAACGTTATTTAGCGATTGGTCTTTCGCTTGAGAGGATAGCTTCGTCGCCACAGGAAGCTGCTAATAGGATTCCCACCTGTTTGCAGTACCTGGTATCCCAAGACAGTCACCCATGTGGGTATTGACCAAGCTCGACGCTACTTACTTTACTTCGGTGACTGTACGGGAATCAACGTATCGAACGCAGTTTGGTTGAAACTCCACAATCAGGTAAGAAGGTTTATTATTTAGCAGTATTTACAGTTTAATCGAAAGCTCCTGACTCTTGAGCTCTTTTTCTTGTGTTTATTTTTTTTGGTTTCTATTTAGCGATTTCTATCTCACTGTTGGTGATATTTACCCGAGCCCCAACGAAAACAGGATGTGACACACAGTGGGTTTAAAGAAAGGATACGGCATGTGGAAATGGGGGTAGGACCTCCTAAAATATGTCCCGTGGTCCTCGCAGCTATTGTTGCAAGAACATAAGAGCGCTGGTCTTAGGGTCTCAGGACGAATCCTGAACCCCTTGTACTTGACAGTGCAGAACAGTACAAGGCCTCATTCTGCAAAGCTCCAATCGGTCATGGCACCAGATCTGCGTCCGTCTGGTTTTAAATGGTCATGTGAACGACAAAATTAACTGTTTGTTGTTGGTCTTCTGCAGACACGTTCCCCCAAATATTACATTGGGTGCTGTCTGTCTGTTTAACTGGGACTTCGATTAATATTGTTGGAAAAAAAAAACGATTGAGGAAAGTCGTAAATAAGATGATGGCAAATTTGTTGAAGATATTGAATCGGAAAAAAAAGGTGATTGGAGAAAAAAACAAATTATGAAAGATTAGAATCGTGAAAAAATATTAGATTATGTACGAAAAAAAAAAGAAGAAAAATGATGAAAAGCTTAGAGAAGAGACTGAAATACTGCATGAATAAAAACCCATAATGAAGGGAAAATATATTAGTATAGGAATAAGGAGTTGAAAAAAAATGAAAAAGAAAAATCGAAAAGAAAAATAATGAGTGAAAATGAAAATAAAAATAAACATATTTCCTCAATAAATAAATGAAAGGATGAGACAAAGAAAAAAATAAGATTTGGCAAAAAATATCGAGATCCAATATATAAATTCATTTCGGATCGCTTGCTCATGCAATTGACATTCCTAGTAAAGGAACATTTCTTCCGTTCTGCACGGTGAGCATTTATGTCTTCTCTCCCATCATCTGGAAAAAAATGCTTTAGTTTTATATTAGATGTGGTGTATATCCTAGTATTTGTCGAATTGAACTTCAAAATTTATCATATAATAGCCTCTGGTTATTACAGCACCGCCAGAGGAATTCAGAGTGTCGTTATAACGAATGTGCCGGATTCTATACCAAGTTTATTTATAAGGATAAACCCGATAGTACGGACAAAAAAATTTATCTTTATGTCCTCTTCACAGTTTCATGTCCAATGCACTGTTTTTAGATTTGAAATACTGCAATCAAATCTCCATGTAATGTTTCCAAAAAACTTTTCTCCGGCAAGTCTTGCAAGAATATAGTATATGTCATCGAATAATGCCGTTAGAAGGAGTACTGCTACAACGATATGTTTTTGTTCTCATATCATCAGTACCTTCCCTTCTCTCTCCATATTTTCTTTTTCTCTTCTTCTACCCTCTTCTATCTGAATTTTTCTCTCCACCTCATAGTTTTGAGACTCATCTTCCTTCTTTGTGTAGGGTGTTTGAGCGAGTAATGACGCGGAGAATGAACCCAGCTAGCTGAGTTCATTCCCCAGTTGGGATGATTTGTTTTTCATTTTTCAACAATATCCTTGGTTGAAGATTAAGCCCATCCCTCCCTGCCCTATCTATGAATAAATAGCTCAGGGTGAAGAAAGAGAAATCATGTAGGATGCCTACTGCCTCTGTCTATTTCATATATGAGGAACAGGCCGCGTTAGCGGCAATGTTATACGTGGAGCGCAAGTCGTAGCCAGCGTAAGGGCACTCCATACTTTTTACTTACAATTGTATGTAATCCTATGGCTCTTATCCCCTGTGCATCTTTGATATTTATTAAGCTTATCTTGGGACAGCACGAGACTAGAAAGGGAAAATGAAGTTGAGGGGTGGGGGTGGGGAGATTTCGCCATTTTCCCAAGTGAAGAGGAACTTCCTGTCTCGAAGATCAGCATTCTAAAATTGTTGATTTTTTTTACCTGGGCTCGAACGGGGAACACTATTGCCAATGGGAAATGAGCAAATAGCTCATCCAAGAGGCACACCTATGATATATTCTTATATGATTTCTCCACAAGTGTACATATCCATACGTCAGGTGATTATCCCCGGGATTGCAAGTTCACTCAACCCTCCTGTAACTCCCGCAGTATCTTCGAACCTCTGGCATCGGTTGTTAATACACAAACCTCACCGAGGCTGAAACTAGGGTTATTAGACGAGCTCTCGTCAGCCAGACACAAAGTCAGAGTAGCCATCATCCATAGAGAACTGAACTCACTGCACTTGTGAATTGGTCTGTGAGATGAGCTTCCTAGCAATTATGGTACGGTTGGTGTCTGAGTTAACCATCAAGTTTTGTTTCACTCGACACAGGACCAAGGTGATGGGTCTGCTATGATATACAAATTGGTCTGCTTGCTAACGTTTATATTACTGCGGTTGTTCTATATTCTATATAAGTTCTTACCTTTCAGTAAAAGACTGCGTTGTCTCGGACAGGAAAAAAAAAAAAAAAAAAGGAAATTTTCTTTCCTACCGCCAAAATTTGCTGGGTCACTATGAATGTAATCGTTAGAGTCAATGAATATTTTGATATATTTGTGTAACAAACCATGCCCCTTGATACCACGAATTGACATAAACTGCTTGTTAATTAGAATTTCATAATCACACAATCATTAAGAATGATATTTACCCCGAAAAAATGACAATAACGATGTTAATGATGATGATGACGGAGAAATGGCTACGTTATAAATTAACATTTTTTTTGTGATCTTCAAATTTTCTTGAGAATTCTTCATCTTTTACTTTTTTCGTTCGTGTCTTTCATGGACTTCCTGCCATATGAATTTTATTTTAAGAGAATCTTCCGTAACGCTTCATAACTCTTCGAAGATGGACAGATTCAGTTAATGCATTGACCAATGGACTTGGCGGCCATTTTAAACGTTTATTTATGGATATCTCCCCCTTTTTTCTGTTTATTTCTCGAATACGTTTCTATGCGTATGGGAGTTTCTATATGAGCTCTAATTATTCGTACTATTTTTATATTGATTACTTCACTTTTATTATATTTATTTATCCATACTTAATACATCTTTTCTCATTTTCATTCTATTTTGCTTCTATTCCAGATATGGTTATTTATTTGTCTATTATCTTACAGAAGCAGAAGAAAATTGAAGGAGGAAAATCTGAGGAAGAAACCGGGAGAGAAATAAAGAACCGATAAAGAAAATCGAGAAAGAACAAAATATTTTTAACGAATTCTGGAAAGAACTCACTAACTAGAAGGAAATAATGACAAAGAACGAAAGAGAATAACCCAGAGATTATTTAACTGGTGGGTTATTTTTCTAAACCTGAATGAAATTATTATGGAGGCG
>OY735204.1:53162676-53170176 GCA_963457665.1 Thysanoteuthis rhombus | reverse complement strand
AAAGGAACTCATTTTTCCGTACGATTCTGTGGTTATGATAAAGATTCAAACACATCTCGACTCTATCCAAAACAAAAGCGGCAAAAAAGTGAGGACAGTTGATAAATATGAGTATATGTTTCCACATATGGATTAAATATAATTTTTTGTCCCATAAATTGGTTTTCTTTATCTTTGAAGTGGTTATGTTGTGATTTTTTCAACAAAATGCGATAATGCCTCACGAGGTTCATTTCAACCTTATATTACACCAAGCGTGTACCCAAATCCGGACACTCGAACTTAAGAAGTAAAAAGCAAATAAACACAATTTATCATACAATCGTGACCAGATAAATTCAGAAAAATGGTTATCATTAAGACTTTAAAAAAAAACTGTTGACTCTATTTCAGACCAAAGTGGCTGATGATACCGAAAAAAATGTTGAGAAATCTTAATATATGTTTCGATATATGAACTAGATATCAACTGTTCGTCCAATAATCTTTTACCCCTAATTCTTAAAGTGCACATTTATGTTTCTGCTCGTTACAGGCTGTAACAATGCCCTAAGGATTTTTCTAACAATATATAACACCTAGTGCGAACCTGAACTCAGTTACCAAAGAAGAAAATCGTATTATTTCTGAAGAAAACACTACATAGAGACAAATGAATACGCCTTTCAATACGACGCCGACCCAAACAATACAGTGAAATACCTGTTGAGATTCAGACTTACTGTTACTACATTTCATTACAATAGGAGAAAATAAACTGTATAGAACCAGTTTTGTTTTCATTTCACAACGTGGATCCCCCGAGACCACATGCACAACCGAGGCCGGCAAAATGTTAGATGGAGAGACGAGCTAGAAAAGTTCAGGAAGTACTGGCTCCGTGACACCCATGATAGGCAAGTGTGGCAAATCCTGGGGAAGGTCTATGTCCAACGACGGACTCTAAAAGACTGATGATGATGATGATGATGATGATGATGATACATGATACCTCAACTATCTGTCCAGTAATTTTCTGTTCGTACTCTATTCAAGTCAACACTTTCTGATCACAGTTGATAGGGTATTTTGTGGCCCAAACTAAACATTGTCATCTTTAAAGAGATTGTTGAAACCCATCCGTCTCATCTTCAACTTTTCTTTTCCATCATCACACCGAACTATCCATCTTCTTTGTCTGCAGTCTCCGAGGTATTGTCTGCGTAATCTGCCCCCTTTTCAAGAGTCTTTTTCCCCATTCGATTATGTTTGGGGGGGTTGCAATCCCTTAGAGACTTGGCTTGACCACTCAGATGAGCTCTCATATCATTTCGTTCACCCTCTTATTCAATGGCACTTTCTGATCCTACGATTTGAGCCTCTCAAATATCGGATGGTCTGCTCTCTTGCAAGCGGCTACTTTGAAGTTGTCTCGCTGTACATGCGGGACAAGACTCTCCTTTGGAGGGAGGTGTTCGAGGTCTACTTTGGAGTGTGAGTCCAGTATTCCGTTGCAACAACCATTTTACACAGTATATTGGCCTGCACAGCATCAACCAACTTCATCTGTCACCAGTTACTATGTTTCCAGTTGACAAAGTCTTACGGAAATCGGGGTTTTTAGTAATCAACTCTCCCTTGCCAAAGAACGGTTTATCTGGAAGTGATTTGTCTCAAAAACCCAACTTGAAGACGATGGATCACTTCACAAAGATCAAGCTCACGTCCGCCTGTGCAGATGTGTGCTTGACCTTTGTGGATATTGACTATTTGACTAATTGCTATAACATACTGCTTATATTCGGCAGGAAAAAAATTTTAAAATCTGATTTCGTATTAACATTTCGCTTATTTTCTAATATTCCATTGCAGTTCTCCATGTACCAGAAGCAGGATAACCTCGGCTCTCAGCTGCTCGTCAAGTCCCTGATGTTGAATATGCCCTTGGACAACGAAGGACGCATGCGTTGTTTCTAGTTCCTTTTTTTTTTAATCATTTAAAGAATCCAAGTACTGATAGTCCCTGCTTATCAAAATATCACTTTATCATACTTGTCACTTTTACTAGTTTTTAGGAAAAAGACTGAAAGTGGATGCAGTGTTCAGCTTCTTTTTTTGTAGTGAACTATTGCAGTGGCAGCGCACACACTCTTCACTCCTCTACCTCCTGGTCAAACCAAAACCCTCAATAACTAATCCTGACGTACCGTACACTTTGTTCTTGATCAGGGAACGCTAAAATGTGCTTCCAATATGAATTAATGATGATTTCTTTTTCACCTCACGCCATTCCAATTTACAAAAGGCTTTTACGAGAATGCTCTACTTTCTGAAAACAGGGACACCTGGATGTGTTGGATTTTTTTTTCGAACCTGGATTAACGAGAAATAAAGAATACAAATGAATGAACGCCATTAATTGTTAGACATGAGAAGTTCAAAGAAAGTGATGGAAAAGAAACATTTCTGGTTAGTTACTTAACAGAAACCGTTGCATGACCAACATCTTTTGACAGCATGCCATATTGGGGTGATCAATTAAAAAATTTGAAAAACGAAAAATGAATGGGTCACTTCTCTTGCCTTTTGTTCGGTAGCGATCACAAATGAAGCCAGAATTTTCAACAAGAAAACTAGCTCGGCATGAAATTACATTGCAAATTGAAAGAAACACCATTTCAGTGGATTAAGAAAAGAAAAAGTTTTTTTTTCTATTTATAATAAGGAATGAATGTCAAAAATTTTAGCCTGTGTAGCCTGTACGCGAGTTACATATATAAATAGCCAGCGAACCGACCAGGTAGACCAACTTAGAAACCAAAGAAACCCATGTCAACGGTATTTTGTGACAGTTTTGATTGGAGGTTTCTAATTGGGAATTATCCGATTGCTATGATCAAGGATCGAAACAGCGTTATCGTAATTACATAGCCAATGGGCAAGGGGGAGTAGTGAGAGAATTGTTCAGTTTCCCGGGATTCATTCGTTTTGATTCCAGTCGATATGCAACTTCGATAACACATTATAATTATTATCATTAATCAGGATCAGAGCAAGGACACACATGAAATGATAGTCATTGAAATAGTACTACCTCTACTACTACCACCACCACCACCAATAATAATAATAATGATAATAATGATAATGATAATGATAATAATAATGATGATGATAACAGCATCAACAACAACAACAATAGTAATAATGATAATGATAACAACAATGATAATAATTATCAAAATGATAATAATGATGATGACAGCAGGAACAGCGATAATAATAATGATAATAATAATGATGATGATGATAATAATCATGATTATAATGATGATGATGAAAGCAGCAGCAGCATTAATATTAATAATAATAATAATAGTAATAATAATAATAATAATTATACTAAAAACATTCACAAGGAAAAAACAACAAAAAATTAAGGGAGGAAAGTAAAAACTACTAATAATAAATATGATAGTAGTAGTGGTAGTAATAGTGATAATTAGGGAAAGAATAAAGATAAAGAAACAACTATTACTACTGCTATTACTACTACAACAACCACTAATAATAATAATGATACTGATAGTAGTAGTAGTAGTAGTAGTAGTAGTAGTAGTAGTAGTAGTAGTAGTAGTCATGAAGAAAATGATGAAAATAAAGAAGGAAAGAAAATAAACTACTATTACCAACACCAATGATAATACTAATGATAAACAAACAGGGAAAGAATAAAAGAGTAAGAGATGAGGAAGGGAAGATAGAAAGAATGTAGAGGGTGATAACTTTTAATAATAGAAATGAGAGAAAGTAACGAGAAAAAAAGACGGATGAAAGGAAAAAGAGCAGAAAGGATAAATGAGAGAAGATAAGAAAATAAAAAATCGAAAGAAGAAAGAGGAAAAAGAACCTGAAGGAAGAGACCAAGAGAAGAAAAGAGAGATAAACTAAAAGAAAAAAAAAGAGAAGAAGAGATAATATGCAAGAAGGCAAAGACTCAAAAGAAGATGGGAGAGGAAGAGGTAACGGAAAAAGAAAAAAGTAAAGAAGTTGAAAGGAAAAGAGAAAAATCAATTCGAAGCAGATAAGACATTAATTAGAGGGAAGATTGGTGGTTCAAATAAAGAGGAGGAAATAAGCAGAAAAAGATTGGAAGGGTAAGAAAATGTATATGAGAAAGAGTATAGACGGAGGGACATCGAAGGAAGGCAGAAAACATAGAAAAATGAGAACTGTAAGAAGGAAAATGAGGTAGAATGAAAGGCGAGGAAAACTAAAAAGAAAAGGTGAGAAAGAGAAGAAACGGAGAAATACGTTGGGAAATTACTGAAGGAATCGAAAGAAGAATCGATAGAAAAATATCAAATGAGAAACAAGACATTGATGAACAGAGCGAAATATAAACCAAGATCTCGTAAGAGAGAGAGAGAGAGAGAGAGAGAGAAAGAAAGTAGTAGAGGCAGTAGAAAGGGAAAAAGAGGGATAAATAAGTATTAACAGAAAGATAAAGAAGTAAGAAGAGAGGTGAACAGCTAAAGTATTAGAAGATCGGTAAAGGAGAAAAAGGGAGATAAACATAAGGCAAGAAATAAAAGAACCACGAGAAGAAGAAGAAGAAGAAGAAGAAGAAGAAGAAGAAGAAGAAGAAGAAGAAGAAGAAGAAGAAGAAGAAGAAGAAGAAGAAGAAGAAGAAAATGACAAAGTTATTTATTGATATTTCCCCCGTATCTACACGAAGTCAATCTTGAATTATATGGCGACTCAATGAATGTCGGGCAATGACAGCTTTATCATCTATATCTGAGGACGCATTTCCCCCATTGTAGGAATGTATTGATAGGATTAGTATTTGTAGTAATTGCAGCAGCAGCAGCAGCAGCAGCCACATTTTCTTATAATAGCGATACTGTCGTTGTTGATCCTAATTACTGAGATTGTAATTATTGCAATTACTTCGTGTTGTCTAACAACTTCTTGGCATCGTTTCAATGTCGCCTCAGCCGTTGGGCTCGGCTCCTCCAAATTATAATATTAATATTGATTGTAATAATGATGAAAACAACGTAAGCGTCACCTGAAGCAGTAGCAGCAGCAACAACAACAACAACAACAACAACACAGCAGTTACAACAATAAACAAGAACATCAGCAATAATAATAATAATAATGATGATGATGATGATGAAGAGGAAAACTGTTTTTATGGAATCTGAAATTATGAAAAATTTCCATATTCTGTATATTTTCATAACTCATTAAATGATCAAATTTTCATAATTTCATAAAATCTTGTCGTTCCTTCAGTCAAATATTTGCTAGCAAGAAGCCTCGATCGAAACTAATAATAATAATGATGATGATGATGATAATAATATTAAATTCACTTTAGGGTAAAATGACAATTGCGTTGCAGAACTGCTTCATTTAAATATGCCGTTTAGTCACGGCACCAAAAAGGGTATGTTGCATAACCATAATGCATATTTTTTGGTATGCGCCTAACAAGGTCATAGCAGCTACGCCACCGTGCAACGAAGGAAAGTTCAGAAGAAATAGATTGCACACAGTTTAGGGACACGCTGACCAGTCTAACAGGTATTATCAATTCTACCAAGTCGTGAGGAGGGAAGAGAAGGCCTCCCGAAGATGTGCTTTTCCATCATGAAATAAACACATTGTTTATCATTCTCTGTCCAGGTTCACAGGTTATGCTACAAATCCAAAGGACACGAGACAGTTTGCAGCTGAATACAGACAGCTTGCAACTAAATGCATAAATAGCAGAAATCTACTTAAATGTATTTCACGCTCACTTTCCACGCAAAAGGTCGCCGATCCCCGAAGGAAGAAAGTCGAGGAACTAACTTACTTAAGCTAATCAGAGTCTATTAATCGGCCATGTTTATAAATCCACTCATACATAGTACACAGTAGTGATTGTCTGGACATACACCACCTCGCGCGACATACTCACAAGGACGTTTGACTTGTGTAATGTCTCCGTCTAAAGGCTTAATTAATTAGGATATCTTACTGAAGATTTGCTATACCTACTGACCTTAAATTCTAAATGGCTAAATTGGCATCGAAAAGTCTAGAACGTACATTGTATACAAAATATCTCCAGAGAGGTCATTCAACTAGATTTTTCCAGGTCTCCTCAATTACACAGTGTAACGTGAAGGGTCACTCGCACACACTTCGCAACGTCCATGCACATACATGATTACCTAATGTGATGTAAACATACAGATTTACATACACTTATGTAGGAAACATACGCTCATAGAATGCCTACATTTTTGTAGGATCATGTGCCATCACTCCTATATTCTAACAAATGAAAGGAGGGAGGGTGGCATATTTACCTAGAACACCTCAAGGGAGGGAACAGGAGAGAAATATTGTGAGAGAAAGAGGCACAGGTAATTCTATCCTCTACTGACAAATTAGAGCAATCTTCTAATTCGCATAGACCAACCATTGACAACTTCAAGAGATCTCTGGCTAATCTAAAACACTACGTTTGGGACTCTAATACCGAAGTTAAGAACATTGTATATAATATTCATTACTGATTATCATTTACAAAGACTTGGATGGAGAAAGAAAACAGAACATAAGACCAGACACTATGGTCACCAAGAACTTCTGGAACACCGAACGGTGATGGCACGATGAATAGCCAGAATGGTGAGATACTACAGATAACAATAAAGGCCAGTTACCAAAAAAGGGTGACCAGAGGCAGATCAACCTCATTAAAATGGTCACCGAAAGAGGGATCTGATGACCTCAGTTGTTAAAAAATTTTTTTTTAAATCAATCATATTTAATGTGGAAAGTTCTTTGCAGAATATACTGATATATGAACGCAAAAACTTCACATTTTTATTCCTCATAAAGTTAATGAGTGGAGCAGCAGTTACTATGGAATGTTTAGTAAAATTAGTATTTAGCAGTAACACTTTTATTAGGGAGTCATAGTATCGTATTATTACGAATTGATAACTTGAGCTATAATACGACCCAGTTTCGAGCCACTGAACGCTTTTCTCTCTTCACACACACATTCCAAGTTGCTCCCAATGTATCCAAATTACCCCCAATATTTTTGAATTGCCCCTACAAATCAGAATTACTGGACCAGAGCAGAACTTCTTGAACCATTCCAGTACCATTCACCTTCAAGTCTTTATTATGCGGTTTCATTCACCTGTGACTTGCTAGCTAACAAATTGACGTCACTGCAACCTTTCTGCAACTCCTGGTAACGTTACATGAACAGTTCACCGTAGAATCCCCACAATATTACGAACAACGTTTATTCAAATATTTAGAAAGATTTTGGAAGAAAAGGCATTATCTAAATCAGTGCTTATAAAGATAAGAAATATTTAGAGAAATGTTACATCTCCTTAAGTGGAAAAAATATTTTGTTGTGCGAAACTATGCAAAGTTAACATAATGTTTCAGTAAGATCTTGGATGTGCAGCCAGTTTGAGTTAAAAAAAATACTCG
>OY735204.1:53150176-53157676 GCA_963457665.1 Thysanoteuthis rhombus | reverse complement strand
ATGAATAAAAATTCCGGTGAAAAGAATGGAAAATGTCTTCTAATGAAAGTACAATGCGTGAGTGCAAGGGTTCTGGCTGTGTTGGGTGATTTTTATAGGTTATTTAAGCGCACCAGATGAGTCACCGTTTTATTGTTATAACGAATGACTCATTCAATGTTTGTAGGCTTACATTATTAAGAATATCAAGTTCAGTTATTTGCTTTGCATTTTTTTTTCGCACTATACAATCAGGCGAATGCACTCTTATCTATTTTGAGGTTAATATTTATAAATTATTGCACGGCATTGCATCGTGATACGAGATTGCATACACAGTGAGGGCAAAAATGTATCCGATACATTCCACTAACATTTGTTCTGATAGAGGTTTCAAAATTTGGCAGAATTCCGAGCAGAACGTTTGGATTTTTGTACATAAATTTTCAATGTTCAATTTTGTTTCAATATTTTTTAGTTAAAATCGATCTTTGGTCCAAATTCTGTCAATTCTAGGCTGATGTCAGAATAAGATTTTTTGAAATGTATCGGATACTTTTACACCCACTCTCTCCCCCCTCTCTCTCTCTCTCTCTCTCTCTCTATATATATATATATATATATATATATATACATATATATATATACACACTCACACACATATATATATATATATATATATATATGTGTGTATATATATATATATATATATTTCGTGATGTATTTCCAATGTGTGAAAATACGAGACGAAACTAGATAGAAAACAGATATCATCTGCTGTTTATGATATTTGATCACAGTGCTCAATTTTTGACCCAGCAAATTGAGCTATCATTCTATAAAAATAAGACTTTCAAATATATCTGTTGGCAGCTGCTGATTAGTGCCTTGGGCAAGAAGTGTTGATATTCACCAAATATTCTTGCTTGTATATATATATATATATATATATATATATATATATATATATATATATATATACTGGATAGTCTATAGCCATACTGGAGAGTTGTAATACAACGAAACAGTTATCTGTGAATAACACAATTATTGATAATATATATATATATATATATATATATATATATGTATTGCGAGTTAGAAAAGGATCTGCAGAAGTCTTAGTGTATGTGTTTCTATGTGGCTCCAGATTTATCTATGAATATTACACATGTACATATATATATATACATTGATGGGTGTAGAGACCATATTGTGGAGTAAATATCAAAGATTTAAACTAACACTTCTTGGTTGTGACTGAAGCTCAGTTATTCAGTTTTGTGATATGAATCTACAGATCTATCAATCTATCTATGTTGCACAATCCATTTACATTGCATCTCTAGTGATAAATATTCCACGTATATATCTAATTCAGCATAACTCTTTTGGTATATACATTTTTTGGCCCCAATTTACTTCGGGAAAAAAATGGATATTGACTGGCAGTCAAGTACATGATTGTTCCATTGGTTGAATTTATACAAGTGTTTACAAGTATACAAGTGTTTCCTTACGCATCAGCACCTGATAGTGTGTATTTAGTCGGTCAGTTTCGTGACGTGTCGTGTCTTCCTTTGATCACAGCATTTTATCAGGTGAGTATCCTTAGATCACACTGACAACACTTTTTGGTAAAACTTGTACATAGATATATGTTGCCTAAGTGAATTATCGTCATTATTCGACAAATCATATCGACTGGCCTCCTGTGCTTTTTCATTTTCTACGTTTTGGCCGCTTGGTCTCGGATATTTCACAGATGTAAATCACTTTCGGTAATTGTCATAATAGCAGATCAGCATATCAGATTTATAGATCATTCTGTGAAAAGTGCGTTAAATCTGATATAAACATAATTTAATGTATTTAGAAGAAATCTGGATATTGGGACGTTGTAGATTGGCATTCCAATGACCATGGAAGCCTTTTTCCAAAATGGCTACCTACATTTACCGGTATAGAATATTTTGGCAAGCCCCAAGCTATTGTTTTCCACGGCTATTTTGTGGCCTGTCAGGTAGCAAAACCTCTTACCTGATTTAGTCATGTTGGAGCATCGCGTTTCGTCTCCCCCCTTAGCTGGTGCGCATGTTCAAAGTCCCCAATCAGCGTTGCAACCTCAAGGATAGATACCATCTACCATAGGAAGACACTAGGGTTGCCTGTGAGACCTCAAACTTCCCGTCACTCTTGATTCAAATATTATTCTGCACATGTGCTTGATCAATGGAGATTGCCGAGAAAACGCAGTCAGTCTGCCGAATGGTGATATTGCCGGCATTAAATGTCTCGTTGATATTTCAATCATGTCACGGAGATGAACTGGGGATCCAACGGACATAGTCTGTGCGTCTCAGTACAAAGGACCAGGGATGAGTTTTTGGGGGCGTTGGGGTGCATGCTGAAGGATGACTGTCGCAGGGATCGCACAGTAAACACAGCTCCAATGCCATGACTGTTGCCCAGTACTGGATTTAAGGACAGCTCTCTTCACTCTTTGAGTACCATTCGTTGAACCGCAAAGGCTCATCTCTGTATATGCATCACGGTTCTAATAGGCCCAACACAGTAAGATGTCTAAAGTAGTCGATGTGACTTGGTGGGCTTATCAGATGAGAGCAAGCCGGCCACGCTATGAAAACAATGTTCACTTTAGTATCAATCTGACAAAATAATACGACCATTAATTGTTTTTATTGATTCACTTCAGTATATAATAAAATAATTATGTAATGAAATGACCAATTACTTTGGAAAGGCGAATAAAATTGTAAGTACTTTACTTGGCTTTCAGGGTCAACAGGATCTAGATTATGTTTGTTCCAATAGGATAAAAAAAGGTTTTGCCAACTGCTGGCGGCCATTCTGAAAAATGAGTGAGTAGTCGTGTGTGTGATACAATGCTCTCGTTGGCTACAATGTATCACTTCAGTGGTTGCTTTGCCTCTTTTATTGTAATGAATACTCATAGAATCAGGGCTTTGCAGGTGGTGGAAAATTACAATGTAAACAATGCCAAAACAAAGATGATTAAAGGTCGACTAGGAACCTGTTGATTATACCACCACATTGAACAGAGAGGACCGAATACTTCAACGGTGGGCGCCTCGATTGATCACCCCCAACATAACATGTTGCCAGGAGACGTTGGTCACATGAGAGTTTATATTGAAAGACTACCAGATCTGTATATTTATGTTATAATCTTTTGTAATCTTGCAAACAAAGGATGTTACTCTGAGCGATTTGACTATTACTTCTCCAGTCTTGTACTTCTTATTACTGAATCCTTCTTACTTATAACACAATTTTCAAAATTCGTGCACAGCATTGAAATTCTATCGCATAACTAAATTTTGTCTTGTTTTGCAGCTACAAAGCTGTGCAACCGAGAGGGAACACTCTCAACAAACCGTCTAATGTTGAAACAAGTAATTGAAAAATGGAAATGATCACGATAGAAATCTTCATGAAAGTTACAAAGCTTAGAATCCTTATTTACGACAGAATGTGAAGCAAGGCCAGTTTGAATTGAGGTCCGACAAGCATATATGCAAGCAGTACTGTTTTAGTTCCCTGACAAATGTTACGAAAGCGACGGTAAAGGAAATTAGAGCAGATTGAACGTAAACTGTCTTAGCCAGAGTTCGGAATCAGGGAAACTGACCCCTGTGACTGAGCAAAGGGGACTTGGCTATTAGACGAATCTTGGGCCCCATGTTCTTTGCGCAAAGCATTACCAAACCTCAGGACTCCTCATTGGTTATGTTATCACCTAATTTCAGTTCATCGCTAAAACTCTGAGGGACCTCCCTACGACATTAATGCCATGCAAGACTAACTCGTTAACCTTTTGTCCACAAAATCTTCATGAACCACGGTGTAATCATGGCTATACCGTCTTCTCTCTGTAGCTGCAAGTTTAGAGAAGACAAGAAAATGCTCAATCAAAACGACAGTAACAGAACAGAACGCGACGAAAACCTTCATCCTTTTGTATTGCACGACAAATGAAAGATTTTCGTATTAATTATTTAACCTTACATTACATTACAGATAAAATTGAATAAACAATGTCGTCAATACTTTTATTCACTATGATGATCACATTTATCGTGTGACGGGACATAAAACGCATACAACGACGTCACTATTCACGCTGTTTTATTCGAAACTATTCTGCTATAACGCCATCAAGAAAATAAGATGTAAATATACGATAATAAAGAATATTGTTGCTGGATTTGTAAATGAAGTGATTTTCTGGCTTGACAGAAGCGAGTCTCGAAATTCCGACTCTACATAATTTTCACCATTACTAGAGAAAGTCAGTCCCACTTAAAGTTATTTCAATTAAAAGATATGGTTTTCAAGACCTTAACCCGAATGTAAGCAAATGCCGAAATGTTCATAGCAGTTGAATAGATAGAGCTCAATTCGAGAGTTTGACCGAAATCATCTGCCAGAAAACTTTAGAAAGATATTAACTAGCAAATTGTAGAAAGGTATATTTCTGCCTTTTTCAGAGAGTAATTCTCAATATTCCACTTATAATAATGCAAAAGTGCAATTTTTTGTAGTTATTATTTTATCTGATCCAAATTTCTGAGGGACTTCCATAGAGTTAGGTATAGATAAAAATCCCCAGAAATATATTTACTGTTAAGAATCAAGTTTTCTGATTTAAACACCAAATTTTGCTTTTTTTTTCTATTCAAAATATGTTTTTGTAAGTCCTGGCATTCATATTTAATGTGGTGCGTTTAAAGTCAGGAGATATTGATGGTCAGTAAGCTTTGGCTATTATGTATGTATTTAGTAGATGAGGGTACCTGAAAGGGACACTCATTTTTCAAGGATCAATGAGATCATTGCTTATCTTTGGTGGTTAAGGGGTACAGGTATTGGAAAGAAGGGCTTTTCTCTGTCTTGATAGATAATCGAACGATATTGAAGTGACTTCCCAAGGATGCAAGCCAAGGCGAAGCCTATGGGGATCTTTGGATTCTCAGCCAACATAATATCATACTTGGTCTTGCTGATGTAGTCCAAAGAGAAATAGAACGTTATACCTTTGTCATCAGCATGCCTGAAAGGGCTGCCAAAAAGATGCCAAAGTTGGCTACCAACTGTCTCAAGGGGGATCCACTCTCTGGTTTGGGATCAGAGTGTCCCTTCTCCTAGACTGGCTACCTTCCCAAAGCCGAGAGCCGAGAGCTGAGTCTATCCTATTAGTTTATACATTAAAGGGGGGGAGATGGAATTGCAGTCCCTGAAGTCTTTAGTGAGAAAAGTACGTGAACAATCTCGGCCAGAGTTAGAGCTCAATTCTCCTATTCCATATTCAGCGATCTGCTATGTTAACCGCTACGCCACTCTCACCTCAGAGTTACTGGTATTAATCTTAAACTGCAAATAAGAAATTTAAAAAAAAAGAAAAACAGACCAGAGAATAATTTTTTTTTTATAAAAAGGAAGAGAAAAAAAAAGAAGATTCAATTAAAGGTGCTCCTCAAAGCGAGATCAAAAATAAATACCGAAGTGCGAACATAATGTAACATTCTGATTGGTTAATTAACGCCCAACAATGGAACCTTGTCTAACGGCGAGTCACGCACATGCGCAAAGACGCCTTTGTCTGCTTGCGTCAATCTTACTCGATTCTATGTCACGAAGGATCAGAAAGAGAAAAGCACCTGTTCGCGAGGGCGGTGTAGAACACGAAAGAAAAACAAAATTAATGGAAATATAAAAACAAAAATCCGTAACCCATAAAGGAACTGATAATGAATGTGATACCAAGACGACAAGTCAACTGAGATACCAAAGGATGTAAGGGGAGTAATAAAACATGAAAGGGAGAGAGAAAAAGAGGGAGCGTGCATGTAGGTGTGGGTGTGGGTGTGGGGGGGTTTCATGTGTGTGTGTGTGTGTGTGTGTGTGTGTGTGTGAGTTTGTTGCAGGTGTGTATATATCAAGACAAGTATGAAAAAGAATAAAAAGCACGCTCGAAACAGATAGATAGATAAATAGAGAGAGAGAGAGAAAGAGATGTACTGAGAGAGAGAGAGAGACAGACAGATACACAAAGACAGAGACTGAGAAGTAGGGTGAGGTCACCAAGATGGGTTACGGTTTGGTTCGATTACTCGCGATAACAATTGATGTCATTCACGAGACGTCTTTCCCCTTATATTTTTTCGAGCCTCAAGACCTGCTCCTGACGTCACTCTTCTCTCTCTCTCTCTCTCTCTCTCTCTCTCCGATCTTTACCTCTTTTTCTCCTCATCTAATCTATTCCTCTCTATGTACTACAGTACGCTATCCTCATCGAATCTCACTTGTCTCCACTACCTTCTCCTTTCTCTCTCTCCTTTTCTCCGTAAGAGGGAGTGAGTATGTAGGGAGCCAAGCGGATAATAACGCAGAGAATGGATTCGGCGAGCCGATTTCAAACACTGGCTGAGACAATTTGTGTTCACTTCGATCTAACTCCCTCGGAAAAGACATGGATAACTCTTTCCTCCCAGCTATGAGTGGAATAATCCAGGGTAGAGCGAGTGGCACCACTTTGTCTTATCCTATCTTAGTCCGAGTTAGTATCGATGTGATATGCAGAATATCAGAACAGGGACGGCTGAAGACATAGCCAACGTCAGGCACTAATCGCATCATCATCATCATTAACCTTTTAGATTCCGTTGTTGGATATAAACCTTCCCCAAGATTTGCCAGACCTCCCTACCGTGGGCGTTGCGGAGCAATTACTTTTTGAATTTGTCTAGCTCGTCACGCCGTACTAATTTCTCTCGGCCACATTTTCGGATATAATGTCTAGGAACAATGCTGTAAGTCACGGTGTCTGGTGGTTGTCTGACATTCTTGCAACATCCCCAGCCCATTGCCATTTGGGTTTTTTAATGGTTTCCATGATATAGAATATATTATCGGACCACTGTCTTTTCTTCAATATACTTTGCTATCTTATGATCCCTGCATGTTTTTCTAATTGATTACTTTATTTGGATCCTTGTTCCTCTCTTCTGCTTTGATTGCTTCATCCATGACCCTCTGTCTCTTTCTTCCATCTTTATCCACCCCAATTTCTTTCCTTTTCTTTTTTCTTTTTTAATTTTCCCCCCTTTTCTTCCTTCTTTCATCGATCTAATTTTATATTCAATACAGTATATGGCATATATAACCATTGCAGATCATTTTCAGAGGTGGACTTCACCTCCCACGTATGATGAAGTCTTGCAAATTCCAGTCTGCATTGTTTGTAAACCATTTTCATCTACCTTTTTGTGTGCCCGAATCGTGGTTTCCTGATTTTTCGATTGATGGCCCTCTAGCCCTGTTTCTGTTTTTAGTCTAGCTACGGACTGATTGAAGTTTTGTCGCAGTGACAGCTGATAACTGCCCTCTAATATCTATCCGACATTCATCTTGGGTCTACCACCAATTCCGTCCGCAATAGAAAACATTTCACAAAGGTCTTTCTCAAGTTGATTTGCT
>OY735204.1:53117676-53145176 GCA_963457665.1 Thysanoteuthis rhombus | reverse complement strand
TACTTTTTTTCACATAATCTGTTATGATCTTTTGGGAACCCATTCCATCCCCACTAGAGAATATATGAAGAAAATTTGCGTCACCCGGCCGCCATCAGCCTTACATTTTATGATTTTAAATCTAAAATTGCCTCAAACAGTATCAAGAATTATCTAGTCGAAATATTCTAAATCTTATAAACAGAGCCATTAAACCTTTAGTCAGAGTACAGTTCGATCCCGAAGTAGCCAGCCTTATGCAGTGAATGCATTATTCAATATAATTCATGTATTAAATTCATTTTGGCTTTCGTGAATTCTCCCCATATTCGCTCGATCGATGTTAAAAACGGCTGAAATGAGTTTTGTGCCGTTTTCAGAGTCAAATGAGCAAGTATGTGGAATTTCACAATTTACAATCAGGGTAGCGATTTCATAGCAATTTACAATCGAGGTAGCAATTTTATAGCGATTCACAGCCGGGTAAGCATTTTATAGCAATTTACTATCGGGGTAGCCATTTTATAGCAATTCACAATTCGGGTAGCCATTTTATAGCAATTTACTATCAGGGTATGGATTTTGATACAATATGCTATTAAGATAGCGATTTTACAGCAATTTACAATCCGGGCAGCTATTTTATAGCCACCTAAAATTTGTTCATATAAAAGTAAAGATTGTCCAATTTACAATGACATGCGTTTCAAGTTTCATTTCTACCTGATGGATTTGAAACTAATTCAATCGCAATGTCACTTGTATAAGATACAACTTGATCGTATGATATTTACCCTTAATTTAGGGCAGAGCGAAGCAGAATCTTCTCTTAGCCAGAATTAGCATCAATTGTACGTTCAGGAAATGAAATATAAATAAAACAGTCATCATCATCATCAACAGTCTTTTAGCGTCCGTCGTTGGACATAGACCTTCCCCAGGATTTGCCACACTTCCCTATCATGGGCGTCGCGGAGCTAGTTCTTCCTGAACCTGTCTAGCTCGTCTCTCCATCTAATATCTTGACGGCCTCGGTTGCCCATGTGGTCTCGGGGGATCCATGTCGTTAGTCGCGATATCCATCGATTGTTTGCCATTCTTGCAACATGGCCAGCCCACCACCATTTGAGATTTTTAATGGATTCTATGATGTTCCTAACTCTTTTCTTTTCTCGGATGTACTATGCTGTCTTGTGGTCTCTCTATGTGAGGCCCAGCATCATTCTCTCATGTGCACATTGCATGGTTCTTAATTTACGGGTCTGTCTCTTGGTTAGGTTCCATGTTTCAGCTCTATAAGTGACTATTGAGAGGATGCATTGGTTATACACCCTCCTCTTTAGGATTAATAGGATCTTCTTAATTTCGAAGGTTGAGCTAGCTCAGCCATACAGTAACTTCATTCAATTGTCAAAAATTATTAGGATTTCATAATTTTTTCCCAGCAAAAAAGGGTGATATATCTTCTACAAAAGGAAGGTCATCGACTCACCTTTGAGTTGAAAGGGCATCCAGTCTCTATGGAGAATGGTCAATGAAACTGCTGAGTCAGTGGATATATTGAGAAACTCTCTGAAATACGCAGGATATAACGACTTGTGAGAAAAGTCTTTGTCCAAACACGGTGGTTAAAAGGTCATTGATGATGATTACAGGCACTTGGTGAACAAGGATTGAACCAAGGTTTTCCGATTTTTTCCCAACCTACCACCCCTTTTGTTCAATCTTCAAATCCGTCGCTCCCTCCTCAGTTCAACTCCCGCCCCCTTCGGAAGAGATTGACTCTTATGCATTATCTAATGTCTTTAGCCAAATAGATTCACATCAAATAACTTGACCGTGCTCCTTTCAAAAGGAACATTGCTTTCCATTACATAATACCTTATCTTGGTTTAGCCAAGTAAATGTTAATATAAATTATGTATACAGACGTTTTCCGAATGAAATTAGACGATAACAGAAAGGGAATTGATATTTGAAACAATCTTTTTAGAAATGGATGTTTTATAGTTGACTCCGTGGTATTTGCTTTGCCTTACTTGTAGACTTCGCCGAGAAGAAGCGAAAGATCCCCTAGTCTTGTTTTCTAATAACCATTTTATCACAAGTTTTTATTACAACTAAATAGCTTCACCTGGTATTTGGATTCATATCCAGAAGCACCGTTCAGCCCGATTTTGCTCGATCAATTAACCTACGAAGACTTCACTTGTGGAGAGTAGTCTAAATAACACCCTTAAACACATCCTCCATTTTGAGCGGCAGCCATGTTGGTTTGCATTCTGATAGTTTCAGGATTTCATATATTTTTCCGTGTTTGTTATTTTCATTTGAGGAATTATTATAATCGTTATTTTTCTTGCTACTTTTTAACTTCTTATCAAGATATCAGGTACGTTTTATCGATAGCACTTCATTTAATACATTTTTCAGGCATGTGTTGATTTCGTCAACATTCTCCTTGTGCTTTACCAAATTGCAAGATATATATATATATATATATATATATATATATATATATATATATATATATATATATATATATATATGAAATAAACAGAGTGGGGAAAAAAGGAAAGAGAGAGAGAGATAGAATCATAGATTCATATAAATATGCATAGCTAAAAATGTATACACATTTCTACAACCACGAACGCTGCTCAGGACAGTTGTCTTAGCTAAGTTAAAACATAATTATCTTCACTCAAAAATCAACCTGTCATGAACATGGATAATATCATTCACGTAAGAAACATAATCAAAAATAGTGTGGTGAATTTCTTAAATTTCTCATTTTTTTAAATCACTTCAATTTCGATCATTCGTGTACATCAATGACTTAAATTGAAAAAAAACAACATTTTCATTACTGCTTGTTAGGCACCAAAATAGGAAAAATACCGAGAGTATCGGATACTTTCGCTAGCCATTGTGTGTGTACATGTATGTATATAGATAGATAGATAGATAGATAAAACTGTAAGCTAATGAGTGAAAGGTATTTGTTTTCCACATGAAACATAATCTCCGTCTTTCTTAATGTATTGCAGAGGTTAAAACAAATCATATAGATTGGATATTATACAGTCATCAGTGTCGATCTGAATTTTGCTAATTACTAAATGTAAGGCTGTAGACCTATTGATCCACCCTTATATATATATATATATATATATATATATATATATATATATATATATATATATATATATATATATATATATATATATATTGGGAAAAGAGAGAGGGGTTAGGTGTATGTGCATGTATGTGCGTGTAGATCGGATTTTTATTCATGTTTTCTAGGCACCGTTAAATGCTTGTTTATGCTATCCGAAAGGTGTACCTGCTGGTTCAGTTTTTGTTAAATATTTAGCCGAAAACATTCTGGTTTCAGAAAACTTTCTTCTTTCTCCCACCACCACGACATATCATAATTATCAACATCTGATTAATTTGATTCCATAATTCAATTAGATGTAATTTGATTTTGGAAACATTTTTAAAATTGGAAGCAATAGGAAAGGAAACCAAGGAATAGCATGTCACCAAAACATCCCCTTGTTTTAATCCTGCTGTAATAATTAGAAACCGTCAACACAAAATCTCTTCAGTTTTCAAGTTGGTCTGGCTGGTTGGTTGACTATGTATTAATCAAGCGTACAGGCCACACCAGCTAGAAGGCTGAATATATAAACATTTATTTCTTATAATGTCCTATAATGTACAATTCCCATCAAATAGGTTTCCAGTGGGAGTGTTTAATTTGCAATATAATTTTATGCTAAATTGATCCTATAGATTGTGCCTGTCACCATTCACACTAGTCCGTTTCTTTTATTTAGACTTTCTTTAGTGATTACTGACCAACAAAATGCGAGATCAGCCCCTCTTCATTGATAATCCCCTTTATTTTACAATTTTCAATTTATTGATCAATTGATCATCCCCAACACAACATGTAACCTAAATACGTTGGTTACGTTACAGTTTCTACAAAGTGATTAGCCAGGTCCGTACTTCATCGCTTTCGTACAGGCTATGAAAAAATATAATGTTATCAACATACTGAATGCTATTTCTTGTTTTTGCTTCTTTTTTTTGCATACGACGCCAAGAAATCAATTTACTGAGTGAACTCCACCGCTCTCAATATGCTTGCATGCATACTGATATTATAATATTTTTACCTTGCAAAAACGCTCACGAGGTCTATGAATGCCGAAATCACTTTTTTTCAGATCAAACTCGAAAATTCTGGAAGCGATATTTATGAATGATGAGAATAGAAAGTGGACGAAGAAAAAGGAATCCTTTTTTTCTTTTTTCAAGTAGAACTGCTTCGGTTATTTTTTTTTAATAAAATTTTTAGATAAAAAAAAGGTGTCTAAGCAAATTGCAGATAACTTAGGAAGCTAAACTGTTTTAACACATTTCATATTATAAGCGTGGAGAGATAAACACTTTAATACAAATGAAAAGGTATAAAGTCTGGAGCAAACTAATTGGGGACGATTTCCAGAGAGTCTTCTTTTTCTAAATATCTTGACAGTTTTGTTTCAATCGATCTGGAATTATTTCATTACAGAAATAAATGCTGACAAATGATTTCATAAATTGTGAAAACATCGTCGCTGTTTTCTACAGAGTCAGCTCTTTTCTCAGCATCTGTCTTGAAGACCAAAATTTTCGACCTAATTTTCAATGGTTTGTGATACTTGCACACAAATATTAGACACATTAGTCAATATCATGTTTTTGAACTTTGAAAGGAAATGCCTCGAGTCGTTTCAAATTTTCCCATTCGATCACGCTATTTCTGCCACTCTATGTGCGTATGTAGTGGCCTTACGCTGGCTACAGCTTCAGTCACCCCTGCTTGGGCTCCACATGTCACATTATTGCTTACTCGGGGCGTTTGCAACATGTGGAATCGACTTGGAGGTGATAAGCACCCGCGGTAGCGTCACTCACTTTACTCTGCGTCATATACCAATAGCTGGAGGATGTGTTGTTCTTCATGAATTCTGTGTATAGCCGTCAGTGGAAACCATGTGACATATTTTCATTTTCAATTTTAAACGTAATCACCGTTATTTTTCACTGTCATTAATTCTCTTATTCTTTTTTATTTGTGTGCCGTTTTTAACATTGAGTGAGTAAGAGTGTAAAACTTTACAACCGTAAGCATCTTCCTTACATTGTGCCAAAGCCAAATATAATCATGATAACATTTAAAATCGAATACGGGAAAATAATGCTATGTTTCAGTGACGTGAGAAGCATAATATTACACTTTGACCTTTGATAAGGACCCACTGTTACAATAGTGGCTTTTTTGTTTTGCTCAAGTAGGTGTACAGTCTGTGTTTGATTAACGTTCACTTCTTTTAAGTAATGGGTTCATAACTTTAAAGACATTTGCATATGACATATTCACTTTGTCCGTCTGCGAATTTTTAATTTGATGTAGAGGCGACAAGCTCCTCGAGTGGCTCTAATTCCTTTTTGTTATTATTCATTCATTAGTAAGCAACGTTTTTGTTCTGTAAAAAAAGGTGGGGTTCTGTTATTGGATTATTATGTTTTATTGATATATTCCATAGGTAAATTAAAAAGGATAGATACAGTGGAGCTTCGATTATCTGAACAAGACGGTGGGGAACATTTCGTTCAGATATTCGATTGTTTTGATAACTGATCGGATATCTAAAAACAAGGACACATTTCACAAAATCATAGGATCTTGAAGATTTGTTCGGATAATCCAAAATTCAGATAACCGATGACCGATGCTTTTCTCTGTTTTGATGACTGATCAGATGTATAAAAACGGGATCATATTTCACAAAATCATTGGATAATCCAAAATTCGGATAATTGATATTCTGATAATGGATGCCTCTCTGTGTTTTAATAAGTACTACTGTGGTGATTTCGATCCTCGCTTGGTGCCACACACATGCACCCTGGTTCCCAATTCAGCTGAGTTCACGAAATAGAAGAGCGTTCCCATGATGTGATGATTAGCTAACTCGACTAGCAAAAAACATCCCTACGATAGTGATTTCGATTCTCATAGAGTGTCCATTATAGGTAGCCTTATTCATACCGGGGTGCATCGCAACAAAGCAGTGGATAATGAACTTCACTCACAGGCTATCACAACTGTAGTGATTTGATCCTCACCTGGGATTTCCCAATCATTTCTTCATAACAGACTAAGTTGATAGTTACATATAACAATACACTTATTGCTTGATATGAGTTAATAAGAAAAAAAAGCATTTTGTTGAGATTCACTGAGCTTAACTTAATCTGGTTGAGACCAAAAAGGAGAAAATGAGAAGACTCCATGTAGGTTTTCATATTTGTAAGCAAAGAATATCAACAATTTGAAACTCGTATCTTGATGTAATCTTTAGTGAATTAGTTTAGGGAACCACTTCGTTATCTTAATTCTATCTTCAATTTCAATTCGATCCTAACTAAGTGACCCAGCTTGCTGAAATTTAGTAATTAATTTCTAATTATAGATCAGCATTACAGCTGTTTAACTCTGATGTATGCCACCTGTTAAGAACTTGAACCCCCAAAGTAACCTTAATCCCCCTTTATAATAAAGTTGTTAAGATCCGAAGTTGACAACTGAATGAGCTGCAAATATCACTGCACAACGCGATTTTTCATCCTCTGTCGGGAGTGTTGTTTCTTCATCGTGTTAGGAGTATTGAACATAATATTTGCTTTTGTGACCAGGGCATTGAGATTCATATGTCGTTTTTTTTTCTTTTTTTATTTAACTGAAATGTGCAAATTTGCAAGTTGTCACTTTGAAAAGAAATAGATTTTAAATCATCACTGTTCTTTACTCAGAGATAAAGGATGATAATTGACATTTTCTATCCTTTCTAGACATAATCAATCCAGAAAAAAGAGTTACTACACAACGACAAAAAAGCTTTTAAGAAGTGGCGCAGTTTAATCAAAAGTCAATTATGAGTTCTAAACAAAGTGTCTCCATCGCAAAAATCAAAGAAATGATGTGTAAAACACCAAAATGTGATTATATGTTAATTCATCGCAAATTGGAGAAATGCAATATTTCAGTCATATTAAGTCTTTTAATGAAAATCTGTTTTTATTCGCGGTTTTCTCGACTAGCGGGCGATACTATGAGGGAAAATCTCGCAGTTCTCCATCTGTCCGCCTTGTAACGCCACCTGTACTATATTGAGGGACTCCTGTATTAGATTCCTCGCACGCAAATCACCCTCAACATGTTTCTACGTCATTGCTTCCCCACCTTCTTCGTCTACCAGTCTTGGAAAATGTGATTGCACCACCTGGTGTTGACTACCGAGCGGCAAATGGGAGACATTTTTTCCCAGGGATAGGAATTGGCCACACCAGCTGGTCAAGCGGCAATTGGCCAAGTAATGTTCCAGCCATGGTTTTATACTTTGGCAGTCCAGGCGCCATGAACAAGCCCAGCCAAGCCGGATTTCAGCCCATAGCCTCTACCCTTCACGGACACATGTTCCATTTTAAATAGCATCTTTTCCACTTTTTTTTTTTCCTCTCTCTCCAGTATTCAGTTCTGCTTGAGCAGGGTGTTACTGGACGACTGTTGCGGAAAGAAGAATTCGTCGAAATATTTTTGTGCCCCGTTAACTTTGCCGCTCGGCTAACTCACAATGAACCAGGTGCAAGTTAAGGTCTGTTGTTGGCGGATGGTAAAGAAAACTGATAACCAAAATGATGAAAAAAAAAAAAAAATACTTGGAATTTCTTCTGGTCAGCTCTTAAAGAAGCTGATGCACATATATAACATTTGTCTTCTTAATTACTACGTCCAACTATGAGAGAGCTAAAGCGTATAAATCTGAGACAAGAGCCAATGAGAAATATGAGAAAAGGACAAGACAATAAAACTGTGCAACTTTTCCAAAACCTTTTTTTTGTGTCTGGGTAATAAGTGTTATTTCCTGATGTATCATGTCTAAAAAAAGGTATTAAGAATGTCACTTTTTCCCTCAAAACCTTACATGTGTAATTGAGACAGTGATAATTTGAAATATATTTATGTTTACGAAACTAAACAACTGGTGAATTAGCACGTTTTAGATCACGTAAAGTAATCAGTATTCTTGGATAAGGTAGAATTTGAAGGGAAGAAGTGGCATTTTGTATACTTTTTAGTCCTGATCATTTACGAAATAACACTTACTACCCAGAAACAAGAGTCGTGTTGCACGGTGTACTCGTCAATAAAATGCTGTCAGTAAGATATAAGGATGTATAAACATTTCAGATAAAAGTTGGATATTTGAATGCTAGTTTCAAGACAGGTAGGCTCTTTGCACTTTGAAGTGCAAATTCGAGCGTCCAAATTGGTTCAGTCTATAATGATTCGTATCTTTCAAAAAATTAAAGCTTTTGTTTATTTTCTACATTAACATCATTGAACATCATGTTTACCGTGTTGTAAGTAGGTTGTCTCTGACACGTCTATTGTTTTGATAAGAGTCATGAACATCCAAAGAGCTCTCAGAACGATTCATCTCCTTGGTGTTTGTGTTATCAACACGAAGTCTCCACCGATCCATTCGATGGCCTTCTCCAGATGAACTTGCATCTTCTCAGCTTTATCTTTCTTAGGTAAGGACTGCTCTAGGTGCCTTTTGCTGTCTTCCAGTATATTGACATCTATTGCATTGAGAGAACCCCTAAAAGACTGAAATAGATAATGGTCTAAAGATGCAGTGTACGTATAATACGGCCTTACTTGGTTCACAAAGATACATTCAGCGTAGTGTTACTTAGTTAAATGAATCAAGGGATTGAGGGTGAATTGGAGAGACAGAGAGAGTAGTTTGATACAAAGGAGGAGTGGATTGAGGAACAGGGCGGAAAAAAAATAAAAAACAAAGGATGATTTGAGCGATCATTTTTAGAAAGGAACGTTCAAAATGGTGGAAGTGAAGTATCCAAGAAAGAGAGAAAACGAAGAAAAGAACTGAATACACTACAAAAAAAAAGTTGAACTAACAGGAACGCAAAATACAGTTGAGTCGGGTATTATAGGGAATAATACAGAAAGTAACCTGTTCCATTGGCACTATTGTTCGATGTTCGATCCCAGGCGAGAGCCAGTCTCTCGAAAAGGTGAATTTTAAACACAATCAACCCCGAATGTGGCAACATACTCTATTAAGCTTATGAAAAATCATTAGTTTTTTTATGGAATATATAATATTTATTGTGTTCCCCAACCCCAGCCAATGGTCAATGTTCCAGCTCAAGTTATTATCAAGGTATTAAATGCTGATTTTAAAGGCGGTAGACCCTGCTTATTTGAAAGGATGACGCTTCACAACCTTCTCATCTGTAATTTTCAATCAACCAGTTGGCACTGTGTTGTCATAATCTAGGGTCATAGTCGTCCGCTACAAAGATATATACCCAGATATCGCTTGTCTAGTAAGGAGCTATGGATTGCCTGAGCTGTGATTCGTCTTAAGCTGTCACTGATCATAATGACTCTTTGATTCACGGTCCCTATGACGTTCAAACTTTCAATTGCCGTTGGTTCAGAAGGTCTCAAATAGAGAGGAAGAGACTGCTCTTTTAGCCATTCTCCACCCTGCATAACAGACGCCCTTGTCTAAGCTTAGTAAAATTTCTTTCAACTGAAAATGATATAATACAAAGGATGGAAATAAATGACCAAAAAGACACTTAAAAAAGGGAATTAAAGAAAAAAATGGCAGAAAAAGATAGAAGTAAAAATAATTCAAGTTGAAATGGAATGATTTGAAAAAAAGAACGAGAAAGAGAATAGACAAGAAACAGAAAACGCAATATCTTAGATGTAGAGGGTTTTTGTTGTTTTTTGTTTTTTTCATGAACATGTTGGATAAAAAGATGAAAGACGGGTATGGATATATGTAGAAAGAAAGGGAGGGGTGAAGTGAATTTGACGGATACATAGATAGATAGTGAGTGAGTTAATGAGTGAGTGAGTGAGTGATCAGAAGTAATGTAAAGTGGGTGATATAGTTTGATGGAAAAAAATAGAGAAGGAAAATAGGCTGAAGGAGGGAAACCAAAGGGGGTGTAGATCCTATAAAATTTCTCAAAAATATAACTTGATCAATTTGAGAAAGTGCAATCATATACATGTATATATATATATATATATATATATATATATATATATATATATATAGAGAGAGAGAGAGAGAGAGAGAGAGAGAGAGAGAGAGAGATGGGAGTGAGAGACAGGAGAAAGGGGGAATAAAGATCCAGTAAATGAATTCTTAGAGAGACGCAAATTGTATATTCCGAGAAAGATAAAGAAAATAAAGAGAGGATATCAATATAAACCAAGAAGAACAGGTATGAATATTTCAAGAAGAGTACAGGGGGGTGAGATAGATAGATAGATAGATAGATAGATAGATAGATAGATAGATAGATAGATGGATGGGTAGGTGGGTAGATAGGCAGATATATAGGTAGATAGATCGATAGATAGATAGACGGATAGATATAATATGAACAGACTATAATAGACATATAGAGTGTGAGAAAGATGTGAAAAGACCAAAAAGTAATATTTAGGTAAAAAGAGAGAAACAATGAGAGGAGGAGGAGGAGAAAGAAGGGGGGCGGTGAGAGACAAAACGAAGAAAACCAGAAGATATGACATGTTGGAATGAGCCTGAAGCAAAACACACACACCAAAAAAAAATGGCTAAAAGTAGATATAAAATAATATGGAGGGGAAAAAACACATAAAAATAACTCACGCAAACAGAATGAAAGCAACGTAAAATAACACAAAGACAGCAGCAACAACGCTAGCAGTAAAGAAAAAAAAAGATGGACAGACAAAAAAAAATAATTATTCTCAGAAATAAACACAAAGAAATAAAAACATATTTGAGGCCAAAAGACACTAGATATGGAGCACGTACGAGCATATGTGCGTGGATGTGTTCGTATGCGCGTGCGCGCGTGCGCTGTCGTAACCTGCGCGTGCGCAGAACGTGCATGCCGTCTTGCTCTTCAATGGCTGCCGTGGCATCAGCGACAAGGCGGGAAAGCTTGCATTCCGAAAATTCCGTGGCTATGACCTCATTCCCGCGGTTTTCGAAAATGAATGATGAAAAAAATACATGAATAAATAAATAAATAAAAACGGTAAAAGATAGAGACGAAGAAAGCAAGAGAGAAAGCAGTAGAGAATTCTGAGAAGAGAGAAAAATGGGGAGACAAAGATTGAATAAACGGGAGGAAAGATAGAAAAAGGAATGAGAAATAAGAAAGAAAAAATGAGAAAGAATGAAAAGATGACAGAAAGGAAGAAAATGAAAACGGAGTTGAAGGAATAGGAGGAAAGGAGAAAGAGGAAAACAGAATGTATAAGGAAGAGTAATGTTAATAACAGAATCGGAAAGACAGAGAAAAGGGGGGAAGTAGGAAGGAAGAAAGAAAGGGAGAAACGATGAAAAATAACATAGAAATAATGATAAAGATGGGAAGAAAATATATAATAGGAGATTGGGAAGAAGAAAAACAGAAAAAGACAGTGAGAAAAGAAAAGGGGAAATTAGGAGACAAAGGAGGAATATGGGAACGAAAAGAAAAGATGGACGAAAAGAAGAAGAGAAAGAAAAATACTTAGAAAGATATCCAAAAGAGAAAAGTAGGGAAAAAAGATATCGAAAAGAAAAAGTAACTAAAGAGAAAGACAGCAAAAAAGTAACAAACAAGAAAGAAGATGTAAAATGAAATGATGAAGAAAGATAAAGATTCAGTACAAAATAAGTATAAAAGGGGTAGAACTGAAAGAAAGGAAGAGAAGGGAAAAATAAATAAGGACACGATACGATAGAACTACTAAAAATGAATGCAACAGAAGAAAGACGAAGATGAAGGAAAATGAAATGAAAAATAAAATGAAAAATAAATGAATGAAAACGATGGAGAGGGAAAAGTAGATTTTTAAAAAAGCAACTTTTTTTAGGAAAAATAAACCAATCAGAGAAATGAAAAAGTAAAAGAAAAATTTAAATGATTAGAGAAAAAAATTAAATGAATAAAATGGAAAAACGAAGAAAAAAATCAAAAGTAAAAAAAAGGCAGTGATGTTGAGAGAAGTATAAAATGGCAAAACAATGAATAATAGAATGAATGAATGAGACAAAAAAAAGCATTCAAGAAAGAATGAAATGAGGATAAATGAATGGAAAAGAAAAGTACAATGAATTAGAGAATACTCATGAATGAATGGATAAACAAAACGAAAAAAGAAAGAATAAGGAAGAGAAACAAGAAAAGGAGGGAATAAAAAATGAAGGAAAAATATGAAGTGAATGAAAGAAGGAAAAAGAGGAATGAATGTACAAAGAATAATAGAATTAATGAATGAAAAAACGGACGAAGAGAAGAACGATACAGAATGAATGAATGAACAAAAGAAAAAAAGGAAGAAAGAAAAATGATACCTAAGTAAAATGGGGGAATTAGTTAGAGTGATGGTGAGAGGCAAAAGAAAGACGAGGGAGTAACTAAAGGCGGTCTCAGAATAGTAAGAGGGTGGGGAAAAGAGAAATGATAACATAAATAAAAGAGGGAAGAGGGAGTCTGGTTAAGTAGCAGAGAAAGGGGGCGAAGTTCAAGGTGGACAGTTGAAAAACGCGATGTTAATGGCGGTAGCAGTGGAAGTGACAGAGGCCTCGCTTGCGTGGCTGGGGACTCGTGCAAAAGAACAACGGAGACAGATACCAGCAGAACGCAAGATATCGATTTTCCAAACCTACTTTCACTTTCACTCTCTCTTGTATTATTATTATTATTATTATTATTATTATTATTATTATTATTATTATTATTATTATTATTATTATTATTATTATTAGTTCTTGTTCGTTTTAACCGTCCATGTCGCCATTTTGTTATGCGTTCGCCCCTCATGTCTCCACGCACAAAAGCCCCTCCCTATCCCTGGATCATCTCTCCCTTCCCCTTCCTTACTGCCTACCTTTTCTCTCCCTGTTCACCCGCAACGAATATCTCCCATTTACAACTACAACTTTTGCTGCTGCTGCTTCTGCGACCGCAACTGGCAATCTCCAGTGTCTTGTCTCCATAATCATGTGACAACCGCCCGCCAATTCCCGTCATCCCTTTGCATATTCTTCTTTATTCCGATCCTACAACTCTACTCAAACAGGGTCTTCTACAATTATTTGATCTCAAAAGCACTTGTCAGATTAGAGCTGCACGATCTTTCTCCCCCCCCTCTTAGCTGCCATTACATTCTTGTACTTGTGAAATCTGCGAATACAGTAATCTCTCGCTGTAACGGCACTCCTTGTAACGGGAACATAAAAATGACACTGATTTTATGACGTTTGTTTTTTATATTCTCGCAAGATTATTGTTGGAGAATAGTTTGCAACGATAGCACATGGATATTTCAGTACGTTATTTCAATAACTAATATTATTAACCTCTAAAATAATGCCACCTAAAGTAACACGATATTCAAGAAAAATATTCCAACCCGATTTTATCAGACCTTTAACCCATGTATACAGCATTAGTCAGTGAGAGATCCATAAATAAGTCATTTTCTTTGAACTTGTGTGTTTCTCATTATTGATATACTTCGTATAGAATCCAGCTGTTACAACGGTCAATCAGTTATAAGGGGTCTCTTAAATTCATGAGGGTGCGTAATAACGATTGTCTACCATATTCATATTTGGCTTGCTGTGTTGACTGAAATGGATGCATAACTTTCCGCTGACTCGTGCCAAGGTTTAAAGCTAAATAGATATCTAAATACCATTTTATATGTCCTCTTCAATACAATTTCGTACACTGATATTTCATTTTTTTTATCGTAACATTTCCATTCACCTGTAAATCCTTCGATACACGAGGTCCATCGACGGTTTACCAGAGTGGCTAATAAATATCAGTTGAATGTTGTTTTTAAATGGTGAGACTGAGGATGATATGAACAATAACATGGGAAATATTGAATCAAAATATGAAATATTTGAAGCAATAACCTATTTCTAAGAAAAATCCCAATGATATGAATTCTCTCTGAAAAAAAAAAAAATTCTTCAGGTTTAATGGTCACAGACTCAGTAAAATACAAGTTATGGCTTCCTTATTATTGAACTCTTTTGAAATACGGATATGTAATTCAGACTGTTTGAAAAGATAAGGAGTGAGAGAAATATCAGGTGAATATGGAAGACGATGCAATTATATTAGTTTATACATAGGTGAGAGATGAGGGGTCTGGGAGCATTTCATTTGGTGTATCTTTGACCCATTATTCGTAACTTTTTAACCTTTTTATATTGCCTTGAGATAACATGATATGGTCGCTGATGACAGCCTAAGGTTACCAGACAGTGTTCAAACCATTGTTCGTTGGTCGTAGGCCACTGTTGTTGAAAATTCTTTATAATTAAGAACAGGTTTGAAACTCCCTCGAGGTCTATTATTGGTATTCATATTTCCAGACCTGAACTTATTGAATGAATATTGGACGTTTTACAATGTAGTTCATTCGAAATGCTTTATTGGAGATATCAGCAGTTTGAGCAGCATCGCCTCAATTTGAAATCTGTCTTGAAAATCAATCCAACTTTTTAGGTAGACACTATTATTGTTAAAGGTCCACAAACCTTCAATGATAAAGAATTATATATGTATCAACAGTGAATCTGCAGAAAATGCTTCAAGTTTTAAAATCTTTCATTTTTTGTATCATTGGCATCACACTAATTTCATTTACATACTTCTTTATTACTTCTCCATTTTTCAATCTCATTCTTTCTTCTTTGCTTTTTGTCTCTCTCTGTTCTTAATTTCTAACTCTTGCTTCTTACTGCAATTTTCTTATCTTTTTGCTTCGTATCTATATTTTTCAATCGCTCCTTCCTTTCATTCTCAATTCTTCAATCTTTCTTTGTTCCTTTCTTATCTAGCTTCTCTTTTGTCTTTCTTGTCGCTTATATCATTTACTCTTTCTCTTTCTTTCTTTCGTTCTTTGTTTTTCCCCCTGTTCATCAATCAGCATTCAGTCATTCACCCTCTCCTTTTCACTTTCTTCCTTTGTGTTCCGTCTCTTTCTCCATTGATAATGCCACTTACCTTCAGCATCCCTTACTTTTTTCTTTTCTTTATTTTCCCTATCTTTCATTCTTTCTGTCATTTTCTTTTTCTTCCACCCTCCCTTTCATTTTATGCCTTTTCTTATTGTTTACCTTTTTCCCAATTGATAATCCCACTTACTATCTTCCTTTTTTCTTTCTTTTCCTCCCCTCTTTCTTTCTTTCTTTCTTTCTTTTTTTTTCTTTTTTCTAGCTTTGTTTCCTCCCTGACTTTCCTTTCCTTTCTTTTGTTTCTTTTCTCCTTTTTTCCTTGTTTCTCTCTATCTTTTTCCTCTTTCCTTTTTTTTCTTTGTTTATTCCTCTTTTTCCGTCTTCTTTCATCTTTTTTGTTTCCTTCTTCCTTTTTCTTTGTTCTTTACTTTCTTTCTCTCTTCTCTCATTTCTATCTTTACTCTCTTCCTTCCTTCCTTCCTTCCTTCCTTTCTTTCTTTCTTTTCTTTTTTCTTTCTTTCTTTACTCCCCCTTTTTTCTTACTCCTCTTTATCTTTCTTTCTTTCCCCTCTTCATTCGTTTTTGTTTCTTCTTTTCCCCTCATTAATTTCTTTCTTTGTCCCCCTTCCTTTCTTACCCTTTCCTTCTTTTTTTCTTTCTTTCTTTCTTCGTCTTTTTTCTTTCTCCCTTTTATCTCCGTTTCTTTCTTTCTTTCTCTACCGCCTTACTAATCTTGTCAGGATGTCATTAATTTTGTCGCAACCGTTTTTCTGATCTTCCTTTGCTCCCTTCCCTATTAAAAAAAGATACGGAGGAAAAGAACATTGGACTCCTGAATGCCGTGTTCACCTTCTTGATTGATGCTTGGCATTATCGGCTAACATTCACCAACATCTGTCTCTGCATTCCAATCATGCCTTCGCTTGCATCGAGGCAGGCTTGCAGAACTTGAACGGCTCAGAACACCTCAGAGAGACAGAGAGAGAGAGAGAGAGAGAAGAGTTAAATGCATGAATATATGCCTGTATCTCATAAAAGGGACCCGGTTGAAGCACTTAAGAGTTCGATCAATGTGAGATGTGACACATAATAACTTTTGCTTTGGTCATATAAGTAAAGAAACACGACTCTTCCATGTATCTGGATCAAAACAGGCGTTGGTTGGATGGACGTCTCTAAATTATTCAATTCTTCTGACGGTCGTCTATCTATTCGAAGTAAGTCACGTTTCTGAAAGAATTACGGTAACCTCCTTTGTTACAGTTTTCTTTTCAGTGATTGAGGTGTTAATGTTACAGCAACATCGTGAAACTAGTAATTTCGTGAAATCCCTGAAGATTCCACGTAGTCCCCGATCATTTCAGTAATTTCATGAAATCCCTACTTTCACAATCAGTGTATTAAACGTTAACAATTTTATGTTTTTCAACTTTACAAATGTCATTATTTAGATTCTCACTAGGTGCCTCACTTCTTTGTCCTTATGTCAAAGTAAGCATTATATACATTGTGCTTGCGCAAGGAGAATATGCTTTTTATAACCAGTAGGGGGTCATCCAGCTAGGATCGAACTCATTCCAGAAATAATGGTCAGCATCACAAGGTTGTTAACAATTACTACACGAACTCCGTAGTTTCACAATCTGACCGAAAATTCATCATTAAAAAAAAAGTTCAATTTTATTTTCATATTCTTTAACCTTACGAGGCCGATTGCAGAGAGACGGCGTTGATAAAATTACGTTGAACCTATCTTCCAAGTAAGGATAGCCAGCGCGCCTCTAAAATCAGCATTTGATATCGTATCTTCCACCTCATCTCTGACACCAAAGTTCATCAGTGCGCTGATATTTAAAAATTGCAGTCCGTCGAAAGGTTGGGAAATATGGGGAGAAGATTATGTTATTACACTTTCAGTACGAGAACGGATTCCCTGCCACTAATATCAGAATTCAATTTTTTTGATTTTACATGGGCTCGATCACCAAACCTTGGCACTAAAATGTATTTGATATTTATACTGTACAGTAAAATATTGAAAATTGCACTATTCCAATCTCCCAAGCCTACCAGCCGACCTAAAAAAAATCAGAATTGATATTTCGGGACTTTTCCTGTTCTAGACAATTTGATATTCAGCTTACTGTGGCATTCAACTTGGTGAAAAATAGTATGTGGCAAAATCATGTTACATCGATCTTTCAATACCAATCCCTGGGGATCTGTGATTGAGAATTTGCATCAGGTTTTTTGGGCCATGGTTCAATCCAGCGCAAAATCATCCTCAAGATTTTGAAAAATAGTTCTCGCTGTCTCTCCACAAAGAACTCAGCGCAACGACTACAATTGGGGAATCTTCCCCCGGAGTGGTACGGCCAAATCATGTTAGATTCACTGGTTTTTGTAAGATCACCGCAGTTGAGCAGCATCCTGCATGCTAAGTACTTGGATGAGTAACCATCGGGGGATGTAGGTTGCTGTGAGCACTACAAAGCTTCCATAAGCCTGGTTAGCCGAGAGTGGTTCTTACTATCAATTAGTTGTGTGTGCCGAATTCTGCGATGCTTCCGTTGGGGTCATGATTAGCAATCAATCATACATACAAGTAGAGAAAATCCCTGTCTAGAAAATCATTTTAAATCCTGCCTTTTACCTAAACACAAACATCCAAATTCAACAATGCATCGATATTGGCTAATCTAAGCTTGCTGGGAAGCAAATCCAAATGAAAGGAATAGTTCACAGGAGGAGTCTGTTGGGCCAAATCTCCAATTTGAGAGGGACTGCCGGCCCAATTAATCAGCATTCAAAATCTTGGTTTTTACCTTAGCTTGAACACTAACCGATGGCACTGGACTTGACGCAGATTGTTGGATCTTTTGTCATTTTCTGTTATTCTTCATCTTTGCTATTTTGGCATTTTTCATGTTATCTCACAATCTCTCCAGTTGTAGAGCACCAATCTCACAATCCCTTAACAATGTGTTTTGTCCCCACTGGTTGCTGTATAAATGTGACGTTACTGTAAATTTGGCCGAGCAAACATTAATCGTCTACCCTTCTACCAGAGTTGGATTATTTCAGCAATTATATGCATACAAAGTAATGGACTAGTTTTCCCTCTAAGCTGCATAGCTACGCACCTGCAGTTGTACACAGGAGAAGACTTTGATGCCGTGCACTAATTTTTAAATATTTTAGGTAAAGAATAATGTTCAATAATGAAACTACTTGTCAGAACAAGCAATCGTCACTCTTCACTTCCTCTCAGTAGTACAATTTGATTGTTGATTCAATGAAAGGATAGCATGTCTGCAAATTCCTATTATTCATGTAATAAAGAAAAATATAATATTAAATAAAAATGAGCAGATTGTACAAGAAATATATCAAATACATCGGTTCTTTTATCGTGCATTTTACATCATAAGTAACCTATTGTTTCATAAACTTTAGACAAAAAAAGCAATGATTGTCTCAAGAGTAAAAATATCCTCTAAACATTCAGAAGCTCGCTGGCTTCTTAGTCCCATGCAGACTATGAAAACAATCAAAGCCAACACTTCTACCACAATTCATTCTCGGTCCTAATCAAGATTATTCATCATTAACTTCTTTGAGTGAAGTGAAGAAGTGAACCTGAAACGAACACATCTAGAAATAACAATAAAAAATCAAATTCAAGAAGAAGAATCAAATAAATGCCATCTCACCAAATATATTTCTCACGATATTATACAAGTAATCATTATTGATATTTCAAGTCTTATTTGCATAGTTATGCTGTAGAAAAATCCATTTTTGATTAATAGTTTTTCTTTAATTAAACAAGCACTTGTTTGAAAATCAACCGGCAGAAAATATGGTTGAAAATATAAGATATATGTATATAATTTTAAAGGCAATACTTTATTTAAGTATTTAAATTTGATATTTAATATTTAAAACACTACCTGAACCGACATCCCGTTCTACACGGAGAATAAGCCAGTTGTTCTAGACAGCATAAATAGAATAAACAACCAAAAAAGAGGGCAGTTGCAGGAATCGACCTGCGTACAATAGGAGTGGGTCTGAATGCGACGCTGCTTCTACCATCTCAGTTAAACCAGACAGCTGGTAAGTTGCAAGCCCGAATATCGGCTTCATACCCGAATCTCGTCTTCTGCTGAGCACAAATGGTGAGAGCAGTTAAGAAGGCCTCCTGTTGGACGCAGGTTCTATTCCTGCAGCATTCTATAATGATTCATTCATGCTGACTGGGCCAGCTGGCAAATTTACCGTGTAAAAATGAGATGTCAGTGCAAATAGAGCTTCAAATGAGAATAACACATTGATACTTATTCAATTGGATTATATTCTTTTCTTTATGATATACCTGTGTACATTCATGCTTTTATGTATTTGAAAATTTATTTACGTGTCTGTGTGCCCAAAAAAAATCAACTGTAATTATGCACACACACAAATACACACTCAAGTATCCGTTTAACCATTATCAAGGTTCGTCAAGACGGCTGGGAACAAACACTGCAGTTATAAACTTTGTTTGATTTCCTTAATCATTGAATCTTCATAATGGTTGAACTAGTTGTAAATGCGATTTATCAAAACATTCTAACAATTCTTACGTTCCCTAACCACTTGACTACAAATGGCCTTTAATTAGACATTTATCAAAGAGGGATTGCTACCAATAAATATATAAATAGATATAATATATGTGAACCCACTCAAACACACACACACGCATATATATATATATATATATATATATATATATATATATATATATATATATATATATATATATATATATACATATATATATAAATTGGTCCGGTAAAATTTAGTTCCTAAACTGTTTTTTTTTTAAATTTCACATTGTCGTATACAAAAATCTTTTACTCAGCATATATATATGTATATATATATATATATATACATATATATATATATACATAGGAACTAAATTTTACTCGGACCAATTTTTTATTTTGATTTAGGCCGAATCATTTAGAGTTCTTTTAACTATTTTTTATCACTGCTGTTATTTCCCTCACGGCCTGAAATAATTTGCTCCGAGCAAAATTTAATTCTATAACTGTCCATCATTTTTCAAAAACAATCACATACATTTGTGTGTGTATTTGTGTGTATGTTTGTGTGCGTGTGCGTGTGCGTGTGTGTGTGAATTCAGTCCGTAACGCTCGCTTCAAATCCTGACCATTGACGAATCCTTTCTTCATATTCAATGTTCAACAATCAAATTGAGTGCGAACATATGTAAGAGTAAATTGGAAATTAAAATTTCCCCGAATTCAAGGCTTAATCATCTTTCTCCCGATTGCGAAAAATATTTAGATAGTGCCGAAAATGAGTAAAAATGAACGGTTACCGATGAGAAAAACTGAAGCCGTGTCCAAGTATCCTTGCTCTCAATGCAATCCATATCGCAATTATGATAATCGTCACACTTTTCCTATGAAGCTATAATTTGCCTTATCACTGTAAAACCAGTACAGTGAGAGTAAGTTTACGGTTTGTTTGTTTGATAAATCATGCAGGCATTATGTAAACAACTACCGTTTATACAAAATGGTAGTATTTTCTCTGTCACTTCTCAAGTTGATGAGAGAAGATCGACTTTAATAAAGTGTTAAAGTTCCCAGCTTTTTTAAAATCAAAATTAGTTGATTATCAATAACTAGTTCGTATATTAGTTTTTATCATCATAATATTTTCTGTAACTTTCTATCATTTGGCACTAACGTTCCAGAAATTTTCGATTATCATATTTAGAAAACGGTAAAGTTGTCAATGAAATCTTCAGCGTCGAGAACAGTTTCATTTCTTACCAGATAATGAATACAGCATTGATAAAAACAAATGGTAATCCAATGGTTGATATATCGTACGAGGAAGAATTTTCTGTCCGAACTTCTTCATGACTTTGGTGTCAATAGAACAACGTATAAGGGAACTTTATCATTCAAAAGTATAATTTTCCGAATTCCCTATCCTGTAAATGGCTTTTTATATTCAATTGCATTGCTCAAATTTCAAAGGTGACAACTATGACACTCTGTAGGCTTATCATCAGGCTTTGATAATTTGTTACACAGAGCGCCTTCATATCTCATCAGACGAAGAGCGATAAATGATATTTCGAGAGAGGTTAATATTTGCTGTTAATGCTGCCTTGGATTCATCAATGATTTGCCTCTACAAATCATCGGAGTGAACCATCTATTATGTCATGAGAATCTTCAATTTTTTTTTAATGTTCGGCAAAGAGTGAAAAACAAATGGTGAGTTGCTGTCCCATGCTTCATTCTGATAATTCACGAGAGACGCATTTCCCTGCTTTTTGAAAATCCCCAATACAAGCTTCCTACAACTGATGAGTGACCGGTATCATGTTAATCAGCCAATACCAACGTTGATTGAGTGGAGATATCATATCAAAGGAACTTGCAAATCATAATCTCCAGATTCTAGGAGTTCTACCTCCGAGTCAGATACATTTTTGTTGAACTTTCACGTTACGTTATCTTAACCGAACACTGCATAGATTTCATCAACCATCTTCTTCACTTCTGCTACTGTCTTGCACAACTCGAAAAGATTTAGTGTTGCACATTTATCTTATCCATCGCTATTTTTCTTCTTTTTTTTTCTTTAGCATAGAATAAGCACCATGGCTGGACTCTCAAAAGCAAAGAAAGCAGGAACTTCACGCTAATTTTTACAGTTTTCACTGTATATGCGTTTTCTTGCTAAATATACATCAGTGTCTCGTGACGTGTCCTTAGTTAGTCATATGAGGCGCAACGTGTTGCGTCCTCATTTAATCACATTTTTTTTTACTGAATGTGCAAGACGTGTCCTTTGTACCCATCAGCAACGCTGAATATACTAGTTGGTGTCTGATGCAAGGCTTTATTTTGGGGCAATTCAGAGTTAAAAGACGTTAAGATAATTGAATAATATATCTTGATTCCACCCTTTTCTTGATTCAAATCATGCCTCATCCAAAATTTATGGAAAACATGAAATTGAACGTACTGGGGAAAATCTTTGGTTCATGCCTTCTCTGGTACAAGGCCGAATTTCTGATGTACCATTAATGCACTTAAAACAAGACTGTGATATAAGCACTTCCATTTGCCTCAAGCCATGTCTGGCACAAAGCCACATTAATTAGGCGACCATCATTAATAAGTTATAAAGAATATTTTTTTATGTGTACGTCGTATCTAATAACAGGTTCTCTTTCGCTTCTTCATAAGTTGTTGATATGATGGATGACGATGTATATTTTTTTCTTCTAATGACTTACTAGAGTAAACCAAAGCTGCTGGGGGAAAATATTTTCCTTTTGATGGAGACAAAAGCCTCCCGTCTGTCTTCTTTACGACAAATGGACATTTATTTATTGTTCTTTGATCGCACTTTATTATGGACTTGGCATTCATACAATTTTCCACTGTGTGACTAGAAATCTTTGCTGGACATTAGATATTTTTTCTATCTTTTTTTTTTTTCACGTAATTTACTTAATAACATAATTTGCGCAGAGATGAAAACAAGAAAAATTAGTAAGGAAAAGTAGGCGAAAATTACTCTCCAATACAAAGTAAGGTTCACGCGCACATGAAACTACAATAGTCTTCAAAATGATTCAGCTCGGAGAGAGGGAGAAAATATGTGGAGAAAGTAGAACAACCCTTTTACGCAACAAACAAACACGGTCTGCCCTGACTTTGCGTCGACCTACGTTCCGACAGGAGGTGACGTTAATGAAATTATCTTTTATACAGATATGTTGATACAAGTTTTTACAAGGAGAAGTAATATTAGTTTGTTGTTTTAACATATAGAATAAATTGATAACTCAGTTAATAAAGTACTACTCGAATAACAAAAAGAAAAAGAAAAAAAAATGTGGAAATTATTATAATTAGAAATAATCTATAAACAAAATTGAATCGTATAAAGAGTTTTAACGTAAATAACTTTATCATGATTCTAAATCATTTTAGGTAAGTTTTGTTCTTTGCGAAATATCACCAAAAGTGTGCAAGTAAAAATTCTCTGCACGCTATAGGAACACAATATGATAGCTATACTTTTTTGGTATACTTCTGATGTTGATATTTTGTGAAAGATTTCAAGAATAAGACAGCTATCAAATGAAAAACTCCTCAAATTGTTATCATTAGAGCAATGGCCATTCAAAAAGTGCATGTATGGAAAAGGCCGGACATTATGTTGTGTGGAGTAGCCTGTCATAATTGTCGTGTAAAATATTTTTCCATACATCGTACAAAAACCACGGCTCCCAAGTATTTCAGTTATTTCTCTTCAGTCTTGCCAATTTCAGATATTACATATTTGAATTTTAAAGAATCCCAAATAGTGGAAGTCAAGGGAGATAATTTCATAATAACGATGAAAAAAGATTTACAATCAGTAATCTTTAATTTTTTCAATTTAGATTTGTCGAAAACTGCTGTTCAAGAATACTTGACACTGTACTTTGTGTGGAGACTAATATCTCAATATCAATCTTATACAATGGTCATTTGTCGAGTAATCACGGTGCACAAGCACTGACTGAGGCATCAACAGATTTTAATGTAGTTAGATCATATTCGTTAATGTTGATTTGAGTAGCCATGAAAGTTCTTTTTAAACTTATATTCACTCATGTTTGACTGCATCCAATGGAATCCTCACAGCATGAAAGTTAATGTCAGCGTTTGCTTTCTGTGGGGTTAGGGTCGTGTTGGTCTTTCCGAGGCCTCGTAATAGCTCAGGGGAATTTCAAAAGGGACAAAACTTCTTATCCCCACGTCAAAAATAGCAGAAAGGAGACACGTCAATCTCTTGGTGCTTACTTAGATATGACCATTGAGATAGCTACTTTATTTATCATCAGTTGTACATCAGCTGGTATATATATATCACAAGTTGCTCAGTCTCAACTAGTTCTTTGAGATATAGACGTAATGATGACAGGCACCCGAGCTGGCGTCACACAACCATACGCTGTTTGATCCAAAGATGAGGGCGGATGCAACAGAATCATGACATTCTAAAGAGCATTAATGTCCTTCTCAGTTGGATTTGAACTCGGCATGCTGGGTCCTGGTTCTGTGGTTTTAACTGATCAGTCACCAGTGCTTCCTTCTCATTGGAATTATTCTGTAGTTTTAACTTTATTTAGGCGTTCACATTTGAAGAATATCCTTATAACAAAAAAGTATTTCTTCATATGAATCGTTTTCAAAGAAAAACTTATTTTCTTGATACTAAAAGCATATTCAATGCAGCTAAAGAAAAACTTTTTTCAATTTTTTTCTAAAATTTTCCATCGAAGCTATTCAACTTGAGGAGACCCCCCCTTGATTACACAACTAGGAGTGTAATCTTGGGATCATAAATGCTTTGTCAATTTACCTCTTGATTAATACGGAGTCGAATCACGTGAACATTGTGGATTTACGTCATTGAATACTTTCACCTGTGTTATCTAACCATCAAGTTGCTTGGTCCATTCAAAGTAAGGCGCCCATCTCTTACGAGACAACTCCTATTTAAGAGTGAATATCAGGTGATGAGGTCTCCGTCCCCTTTACAGGCGCAAGCTTAGTGTTCTTGGCAAGTTTCAACTTTAGCCGAGACCAGGGATTTATTTTTACAAGTTTTTGTAACCATCTCCTTAGAAGAGTGCAAGTCCATCAAAAGGATACCTCTACCTCAATCACACAGCTTAGAGTGTACTCAATTGGCGGCTGAGTCAACGGGGATTTTTTCTCTATGAAGAGTTTTCAACACCCCATACTCAAAGAAAAAGTTATTTCCCTTTAGCTAAATTCCTAGAATAGTTCGGCTACTAAAATCTGAGGCTTTCTCTATTGGCAAAAAAAAAGAAAAAAAAACAAAACAATTTTCACCACATTGTAACGAAAACTAATCGATAATCACAACAAAGATATCTATTCATATAATATTTTATGGGATTTTTAAAGTCTGGTTTTGCCTGTATTTGTTTGATAAATCCTACCCATGATATCACCGATTATATGAACAACTAGTGCCTGTATAACAGTGTTTCATAAACTTTAGGAGGCTACCGTCCCTCTGAGAACGTATATTTAAACACCCCTCCAAGTCAAAATATAAACATTTATTTCATGTCTAAGCTTACAGTATAGGTCAAAATAAGAGGAATGTTTATTGAAATGTTGTTCTTATCAATATTAATTGCTGTGGAATCTTGAAATCTTGAGAAATTGCATATCTTGGTATATTTTTCATGTACACAAAAGCTCAGAAAGTTGTTATGGTAAAAACCTTTTCTTGAAAAAAAGTGAACTGGTATATAAGAATATAAATTATGATGAAGTTTACCAAATAAGAATTGAACATTTGTTGAAAATTCAACTCAAAACAGCGCCCTTAGTCGTCCAGCGCCCCCAACGTTCACATGGGATTAGTGCTCTATAATAATCACAGTTAGGGCTCAGCTGTACAGATATTCTTGGCCTATCATCCAGACTAGATGTTCCATACAACTCTTTGCTGAATCTGACAATCTTACAATGTGATTCCAGTGAGTGATGGCCAAAATTGCGTTGGATTCACTGGTTCTCGTATGATTGCCGAAATGAAGCAACGTCAAACCTAATCAGTACCCTGATGGGTCTACGTCTATAAATACCGAGTGCCGTAACCAGGCAGGCATACCTGCAGGCACAGCGATCTCCAAACAGATCGAGCACTCTTTTCCGTTGGAAGATTTCAGCGTAGTTGAGAGGCTACGGGGTAACGGAACTCGAGCACAGCACTTCCTCCATACTAAGCACTCAAGCATGGCAAGTCAGAGCCCTGAAACTGCTTAGACCGTTTGCCAAGACGGAAAGAGCCATACAAAACGTCACTCTAAGTATGGCATTAAATGGCTGTCCAAGCACCGATCACAACGACCTGGTAAGCAGACGTGACCCCCAACCAACTAAGCCATCCCTCTCTCTCTTTCTCTCTCTCTCTCTCTCTCTCTCTGTCAACTTCCCAATCTCACCAAGTCATTACCCCCTGTTTAGCACAAACTGACCGATCCTTTCCTACGTTATATAAGCTCTACGATTTTCTGGGCGTTTGCTTCATACGTGCTTGCGGATATCATCGATTTTGTTCTTTCCTCATTCATTCGTTTCACCCGATCTAAAGCGTGCTGACTTTGAACATTTGATAAAAAGAGAACAGCCGGCTGCTCACACTTCCCCCCTTTTCTCATTCCTATCGCGGAGTAGCACAAAAGTAGTGCGCTCCTGATAAGAAATACGGCTGAAGAGACCGGGGGAAGAGCGCCGGTAAGGGCCGGATATAACTTTAAACAAAATCACCGCGCAAACGTTATTAACTGAACGACTGGCTGGTAAAATCAACTACGATTTCCCAAGAGCTCGGCTAAATACACGTTTATACAGACATACATATAAGAATACGCAGGCGCGCACACATGAACGCACACATGCATGTACATACGCTCACTCACACCCATGCCCACACCACACACGCGTGCACATGTACAGATACACAAGGACGTATGCACATGTATATGTCAGTACACATATGTAGCCATGTACGCAAAAACACAAATACACACATGACCTGGCTCACAGACACACGTACAGAAACATATGTTCATACGTACGCACACGCACACATGTTTCTCTTTATCTCTCTCACACATGTTGTTAGCAAGTAGTCTTGTACCATTTATCTTCACTTTGTACTAATGCCCCCGAGGAAGGCATGAAAGCATCTTTCCACTTAGACATGGGTGGAATGGATGCTTGTCGCCTATTAGTCCATTTCGCATTTCGCAAACCAGGGCTGATATATCGAGCCCAAAAAGGAGAAGGGGGGGCTATTTGAGATCGCCCTGAGGCCTAAAACGGAGGGACTCACGAAACCTTTATAAATGATAATTCACCAATTGTATTTCTCCTGGAATTATACAAAGCAAGAATATATTTGTTCATACATGTTTTACATAATCATGTCGTTTGGGTTGTTTTTCGCTGATTAAGTGATTGCATATGTCTATTTCATTGCAAATGTTTCTTTTTCATCATATCTCACTAAATCTTGGAAGATGCCACAAGGATTCGAGCCTCCCTTCCCCCCTCCCCGGAACCCAAATCACTAGATATCACTAGAAAGACCACATTTCCTGGTTTGACAGGATATTAGCCGATTTCACAATATCATTCATTTTATTGAAAGACGTGTTTTTTTTTTTTTCTCCAATTCCTAATCATTGTAATTCCACTGAAACACCGCAGCTTTAAAGCACAAAGATGTCCC
>OY735204.1:53057676-53107676 GCA_963457665.1 Thysanoteuthis rhombus | reverse complement strand
AACAATCCTTTTCGGTAAGATCTTTTTTTAGTCCTTCCTACCATCCTTCTTTCATTCCTTTCTCCCTCCCATCCCCTCTTCCTTCTTTCATTCATCCCTTTCCCCTCCATCTATCTTTCACCCGTTCCTTCTTTCCTTTCTTCCTTCCCTCCTACCATCCCCTCTTTTTATTTCTTTCCTCCCTCCCTTTACTTCCCTCGCATTTTTTTGTACTTTCTCAGCGAAGACTTTCAACATTTTATCCCTTTCATCTTTGATATCCATGGTTTTAACTTGAAGGTCTTTCAACATTTTTTGGCAAATTATTTTTACGTTTTCCTCAGAATTCCCAAAGACTTGCCAACAACAAACTCTCACTCCCCACATCACGAGCTTCACCATCGCCATATATCTACAACTCCTGGCAGCATTTCATACGACGTGTTTACTGCAGACTCGAAAAGTACTCATTTTAACGTTTGCTGCATGTTCCCTTTCATGGTTGTGTATGCGGAGTTTTTTCTATCAATCTGTTTATGACAGTCGGCTTGAATTTACGTTTGCTATATATATATATATATATATATATATATATATATATATATATATATATATATATATATATATATGTGTGTGTGTGTGTGTGTGTGTGTGTGTGCGTGTGTGTGTGTTTGTGTGTGTGTGTGTGTGTAAGTGACGATAAGGGGATAAAACAATGATTACATGTAAAATTAAAGTGTATTCCTCTAACATGTTTTAGCTTTTAGCCTTATCAGAGTGGTATGTTTAATTTGAACAATATTAAAAAATCTGGTTATTTTAAGTAATAATATTTTACGTAATCACATCGCATGAGTGATAAACGCAAAGTATTTTGAAACTGTCGAGAAACGATAATGTCTAATTGATTTATATATTCGAACAATCAAAAAATAAATGGGGCATGAACAAAAGTTATAGAGTATTTTATATACATTTCTCAACGAATAGAACACCTTTTGGGGGTTCCGTTTTAGTTATCAAATGGTCAGTTATTGTGTGTGTGTGTGTGTGTGTGTGTGTGTGTGTGTGTTGTCATTTTTTATGAGGGAGTAGGTATTTAACCAGCTTCAAATGAATTATAATTACGTTCATTGATCGATATTTCATATTGTTTTAGTATTGATTTAGATGTGAGGGCGATATGTTGAAAAATCATGGTCTCCATTCAAATTTTCTACATTCTAGGAATTATTCATATTATCTGTGCTTCACTCAGGCCGAAATTATGGCCCATTATGATACAATGATTTTAGTTATATTCACGATGCCTTGATAAGATATAGACATGAAATAGAATTATCAAAAAAGATACAAAGGTTAAACAATGTAGAATCTACAATAGAAGACAGACACAATCAAGAAAATAACAAAACCTTACTTTTCCTAGATGAACTGATAGAGACAGAATCCAATCGATCGATATCATTTGCATTTTAAAAGCCTATAGAAATTCAACATATTATTCTGCGCAATATAATTTCAATTTTATTTCATTTCTGCGTCATGAGTGTTATTTAATACGACTATAATTATTGAAAATGTCAATTATTCCTTTCAATCTTAACTTTTGGGAATAAGACAGTGATAATTTGAAATCCACTTATTTCCAAAAGGACAACAGGTAAATTCGCACATTTTCAATCACATACAGCAAGAAAAAGAATATGATATGAATTTCACTGTCCTGGCGACAAAGGTAGAATTAGAAGGGAATAATAACCGATATTTAAACTTTTTACACACACAAAATTATAGAATAACATTCACCAAGAACAGAAATTGCCATGCACGGCGTCATTGACTTTCTAAATCTACAGCATTGACGAGTAAATTCATTTATCAAGTTCCCTTGTTAGAAAATAAGGGACATGTTTTTTTGTATTTAATATAAGTACCCTCACCCCTTTTGAAATCTCAGATGAATGCCAATTGATTGTGAAGAAATCTTACATGATTTTAAAAAAATAAACCCCTGTATAATTTAGACCAGTTTAATTCTGTTATTTTAAAAAATGCTACTGCGAATGACATTTTATTCTAAATCGACATCTTTACAACAGCAAAATAAAGGATATTATTGTTCCGTTCTTATTTGTCAAACTGGTTTAACTATGCCGTCAAAACATGACTGCAGTATTTGAATTAATTTGCAATTGTTTGGAAATAACATTTCACTACTTTGCATTTTCTTGTTTATTTTCAATTGGAAAGAAACCAGACTTTTTAGACGTTTCCACAATGAAGGAAGAGATACTACTCTATAACCAGGATTCGACAAATGTTACGGAGAAAAAGTGTAGACATACACGAGGTGTATCATATATCATATTGTAGTTTATTGTAAGTAAATATTTAAAAACAATTTCTATAAAGTTGATAGAATTTTAAAAAATGATTCAAAAGACTCGTTTTATTCATTCCTGTTCTTCATTGAATCTGTAATGTTCTTATATAATCACAACGGCATTTAAATAATTGAAATATAAAGGCCTTTATCTGCTTTAATCATGATAGAATTTTGTGCACTAAAACGCATGAATTAATGCATAGGCCCCATTGTGCAATAACCAGATCATTTCTACTTGGTTCAAGACGTTTTCAATGTCCATCTAGTGATGATAGATATTTGTAATTTCTGCCCATTCAGACAGTTGTACTGTAGAATGAGGGAACATTCTCTTAATCTCCCACTATCCATGAATTTCCACTAAAATACATAAATTGATATGGATAGTCCCCGCTGATAAGTTACATTGCTGGCTATTTTGCACAGGCGTTAATGATTCATGTTCCATGAGAGGTGAAAGATATGGTTTTACATGTTATTTTTAAGTGTAGGCAACCTTTCTCACTTTGAAGATTAAAACAATACTATTGTCTCTCTGCAATTTTCTTATATTTGTCCTTGTGCAATACTTAGTTCAGCCTAGTATATATCTATCCATCAAGCTATCTATCTCATTGTATTCAAAGCTATCTGTGAATATTTCTACTTATCCATTGAAGCACCGACGGTGGTGCAAATTCTAGCACGCTCGTTCTGCAGGACAAACTATTCATGTTGCAGATAGGATCCTAATTTGGTACTCAGTTTCTGTGGCCTTGTACTAAACTAAAGTAAGCTTAATCATAAAGTGCCTTACGTAGAGACATAGTTACAAAGTGTATCTTGAAGACGGATTCGTTAGTGCAGTGAGTTGGATGCTCAGTTAATGATGCTTCGCAGTAAATGAAGTTAAACTTAGCAATACAGACGACGGCCATAATGCTATAATTTGAGCTAAGATAAAATAAGCTAACTCACGAACTGAACAACTTCATGGATATTTATGTACATATACTGTTGCCTAATAATGAGGAAACCACATTGATTTTACAAGTCAATGCACTCAAACGGTTCTTCATCAATTACATAAATCGAAAATTACAGAGTGAAATTTTTCGATCGAGATTTTGCTAACTTTTTCAGACTACGGGATGGAATCTTTGATCTATCATCGTACATATGGATGTAAGTATATAAAAAAGTTCACAGAATAATTATTAATAAAAATATTTTTTTCACACCATGGATACCTATTTTTCAAATCAATTTCCTTTCTTTGTCAGTGAAACCAATAGTGAATAATAATCGCATAGATCACGCATTATATCGTGGATATTTCAGTTTTAAATTCAGTTAATAACTATGTGCCAGGCTACGGTCACGCTAGCATGAACTCACTACAAAAAAATAATGTCATCTATCTCCTTGAATGCATACAGGGTACAGTAAAATGTATTGGTGAATCTGAATGGCTGTTTGATATCAGATCTGATAATCGTAGATACTATAAAATCATCTGATTGCTAAAATTTACTCCATATCAGTAAATTAGAATGCTATCATACAAAGTTCATGTAAATAATATGCCTATAGATATTTTCCTAAGACGGACTAGATTGATTGAATAAATTAAACCTTAAAATTACCTAACTTTAGCTCACGATTAAAACTCACTATAACACTTTTAGAAGCGTCGATGTCTCTATCCAAAAATTTAAAAAAAAAACTAATGAAACCATCTTAAACACATTCCATGCATCTAAGTTAACCTAATCATATACACATTCTTTTAAATGGCAAAGAGACCATGAATCACTGCCTAAACTGATATAATGTAGGAAATACAATACAATTTTCATGCTTTAAAGTTACAGCCAGCAAATTTTCTGAAAATTTTGATTTTTAATCATCTCAAAAGTTTGGTGTTCTGACCCTCCAACCTTTTTGCAAGTCCGGATAAACTCATAATAATGCAATAGTTGAAATAAACTGATCGCAGTATCTACCTCCATTGCCATATATATATATATATATATATATATATATATATATATATATATATATATATATATATATATATATATACTTTATAACATGTTTTCAATTTGTAAACGTACAAAAAGAAAGAAATAGAAAACATATTCTATCCATTGTAGATGTTTAATCAATATGCTCAATATCTACCACGATGAATAGAGCGAAGAATTATGAGATGTATACCAAGTAAATGTTAACATTTCTTGCTTAACACACTCATATAATCTGAGTCATTTGAAGATCCTTTTCAAATGAAACAGAATGTACAATCTGTAATGAACATTTGGAAAAATCTTTACTCATTTATTAACCGCCCTACTAATGGTAGTTGAGCACTTTTTTAAATTAAGATCTTCCTGAAACAGGAATACATATACATACACTTGTTGTATATTTTATTGTGATTTTCTTATAGATATATATATATCCTTATGTGGCATATTCAGCCACTTTCAATATCAAGATGAAGTGGTAATGATCAATTTCTTGGTAGTGTTGTATCTTATTTGAATGTATTCCACTCATCATATCATATATAGGACATACAAGAACAACAAGATTGAAACTGACTGGGGATGCTGTCAGAAGCACTTTATCTTTTGGAGTATGTATATATGTATACATGGTGGATGGGAAATTGTGCGTAAGTAAATATATCGTTTGAACTCAGTCCTACTGACTGTCCAGTTCTACTTGGAGCAGGGGTAAAATGCCAGCCTATTCGAAATATACATTGAAACCAAAGATCCGTTCACTCGCAAAAAAACAAAAGAAGGTGAGGAAAGAAAACTGAATGATGCTCCTGTCATCATATAAATGGATATATGATCTGATAGGATGATTGTACATTGCGTTATATTCTATTGAAACGCTTTTTTGAAATGATCTCCCGTCATTATACGGTCAATATATCACTTGGCCGAGACACCATAAATAAAATGAACAATTAAAGAAAAATGGGGCTGCAGCTGGAATTGAACTTTCAATTGGATGGACGCTTCAACATAACGTTATTCTTACCATTCAACCAAACAGCAGCTGGTTATGAAAAGCCACAAATAACTGACCCAACTCCTAATACCCATTCTTGCTTATTCTCGGTCTATATCTGCTGTAATTGTTTCTTTCAACACGTCAGTTATGTATCGAGAAATGGATACATGATCTGACAGAATGATTATAAAATGAAACTCTTATTTGAAATGACCATCCGTTATCACACGGTTAATGTATCACTCAGCCTAAACAACTTTAAGAAGTTGCTTGCATAAGTTCATGTATATAAAAGAGACAATCTATCTATTATTAATTGTCAAACTTCCTCCGCTCTTTTTTCATGTATATACATATATGTATATATGTATAATAGGAATTAGGAATAAAATATGATTAAATATCCAATGAGTGATAGGTTTTATTTCATAAAGTGATCGATACATTCAACATTAAAGATTAAGATTAGCTGGAGTTGAGCTTGAAATATGAGGAAGTAACATCCCTCAGCAAAAAAAAATGTCTGAAACAGGAATCTAAAATTAATCAATCATTCGCCTAAATTAGCCCAAACAAAGCCGGAACATAAACGCATTTATGTAGCAAATCCCCAACTTCATCATATATATATATATATATATATATATATATATATATATATATATATATATATATATATATATATATATATATATGTGTGTGTGTGTGTGTGTATGTAGGTATGTATTTATATTTATATATATTCTAGAAAGTTTTAAAGCTTCAAACACTAAACACTAAAAACTTCTTCAGTACATGCTTTGTGTCACTTCAGTCCCCTTATTCCCCGAATATTTGTCAATGAAATTAATGTAATTTTTTTCCGTGCGTTTTTTTTCCTGTTCCACGTATACCTTGTCACTATGGTACAATTTATAACATGTCTTTTATCAGGATCATCAGTTGTTTTCTATGCAACTATTCCGAGGATTTCAAAAGCAAAACAGTTATATCAAGATGGCACCCTAGCAGTGTTGATCAAACGCCAACCCCCTCCATATATATATATATATATATATATATATATATATATATATATATATATATATATATATATATATATATATATATATATATATATGGTATATGTGGTACAAATCATACTAGCAATATAACATAATGTAATAATATATCAATAATATAAAGCCACTTCTGAAATTTAATGGATTTATTTCATAGAGTATTCGATACATACAATCTTGAGGCTGAGTTGTTTGAGAGTAGAGCTGGAAATAAATAGTAGAAAGTGGATATGCTACACAAACTAATTCATATTTCTGCCCTCTTCGGGTCCGAAACATAAGCTAGTTTGTGTACCAAAACAACATTCTACTCTCTCTCTCTCTCTCTCTCTCTATATATATATATATATATATATATATATAGAGAGAGAGAGAGAGAGAGCGATAGAGAGAGAGAGAGAGAAAGACAGAGAAAGAGATTGATATATATATATATATATATATATATACATATATATATATATATATATATATATATATATATATATATATATATTGTCTCTTTGATATGCAAAGTTTCTTAAATACACGAGTTAATATAAGTATTATATGTATACAAGCGAATTTATTTACAAAAAATAACTCAAATAAGGCCACCCGCAAATAGGTATAAAGGCGTAATTTCATGCCAAGGTGAGTAAGTACAGATAAAGGTAATATAAGGTGCCTGGGTGCGCGTTGAAAACATTCCTCTCTTCTCTCCGTTGCTACTCCATCTTGAAGTTCTGATCTTTTTTTTCCTTTTTCGGCATTTTGTTCCAGAAGTTAGCTTTTCTCATTCCGCGGGGAAAAGTTGAGAAGAGAAATTTCTTTTGCGGCTCCGAGAGAAGGTTTTTATTTAGTTAGTTTTATATCTATTCATTTATCTCTTTAGTTGGATTTTTGTTTTTTTTACATTCAATATCTGTGCATATCTCAAGCCTCACTACTTACGATTTCCCAATTCATTCATTCCTCCCTCTCAACTCATCCATCTCTCTCTCTCTCTCTCTCTCTCTCTCTCTCTCTCTCTCTCTCTCTCTCTCTCTCTCTCTCTGCCCTCGATATATGAACATATGTGAATACAAACTCAGGGTGAAACATACACGTGCGTGTAAGTATATACCCAAAGATTTTTTATTTTCTAAATAAAAGAAAGAGATATTTTCAAAGATAATTTTTGGGTGCTAACTCTTCGGTATCATACTTAATGATTTTTTTTTATTATAAGTGTTACTCAGCTTAGGTTGATGCTGCTTCATTAATTATCATTCTGGAGAATCTAGCGTTGTTGTTTACTTCTTGTTTTCTTTTTAATCATTATTTATTTTTCAAACATTTGCATGTTCACATCAAATGCCTGGTATATATCTCTGGAGATTGAATGACAACGATTCTCCTCAAATCTCCGACATCTTTTTTTTTCAGTAACCTAGCAGGCCACAGCAACGCTAAAGTTTATAAAGTCTCATCTCTATCTGAAATTTCTAACTCACCTAATATAGTCCCTAGAGTTTTTGACACGTTCCCAAATGCGACACCTATCATTGGCACGACTTCAAACTTTGCGTTCCATACTTTTCTCAGCTCCATGACAAGATCCTGGTATACTTCCAATTTAGCTCTTTCTGCCCTCTTCGCACTGTGATCTACTGTCAGGGCCACATCTACGATTTAGCTAGTCTGTTTCTCCGTTTATGACCATCAAATATGGTCTTTTAGCGGTTGTTCAAGGCATCTAAGTCCCAGAGTATATTGTTAATCATCGCTACCCACAACAGTGGTTTACTCAGAACATTGGTTTAGATACTGTTGTTGGATTATGGTTATTCATGTGCTCTGACATTTATATGAACTTTCACCCAAATTATCCTCAATGTGTACGAAAAAAAATTTTTTATTTTTGCTTTCCTAAAATTCCCCTTAAAAGAAAAGTTTATGGAAAGGGGTCAATTTTCAACGAGGATCCATTCTAAATTGATCCCTTAGTTTTTGGAGTCCTTTCTTATTTTATTTATTTATTTATTTATTTATTTGAGAATGTGCACATTTCAGCCGTAATATAGTAAAGGAAAAACGAATATACAAAATTTAGTTCTGCAGATAACTATGTGCCAGGCTACAAATTTACTGACGCACTCTTGCATATATATATATATATATATATATATATAGAGAGAGAGAGAGAGAGAGAGAGAGAGAGAGAAAATGAAAGAAAGAAAGAAAGGGAGATAGACAGTAAGGAGGAAAAGTCACACACTACACACAAACACACACATAGACAAATGACTACTTAATGGCTGCGTACATTCGCTTTAGGACAAATGGGATTTTCTCGTTTTTTAAGGTTGACATTGCTCACCCCCAAACTTGCCAAGATAAAGTGATTCCTCGCTCGATCACTTCTTCTTGAGAGGATTTCAAACTGATTCGTGTTTCTAGGTAAATGTTCGGTTCTTTCTTCAACTAACGCTTCAATTCAATACTTCTCATTGATGGGTGATACCGTAGGTATGTATGAATATTCTATCTGAATTGAATTAGTGAAGGGTCACCAGGGGGCCATACTCATATTCGTAAGAATCGTATTGGAGAAATACAAAATAGAAAAATATCTTTGCAAAATATTGGCAGCATTGTAGCATTTATAACATAGACGCACTGCTATTTTATGAAAGACGAAGTTAAAACCATTTATTAGACAAAGCCAGTGTTTGTCTAAGAGATTATAAATCGGGAAGAACCGACTCCAAATAATTCGCTTGAGCAGCAACCTAATCATCCTTCTACAAATTGAGCTTTACTTCATATTTACCAATATTAACATAGTCTGTTTAACTGCCGAAACAGTAAGATGCTCAGTAAGGATCAAACTCACTAGCATGTCTTGCGCTTAACAGGGTAACCATAGGTCTTTGGAAGGCGATAGTCTTCAGGATAATCAGATATAATTTTTTTTTTTTTTTGATGATAAGACAGAGTTCTAACAGCTCAAACTGTGGAGTAGTCAACTGGCAGAGAGCTTGCAATAAAAAACAACTATAATTAAGATGACAGAAAATACTCGTCAAATTCAAAAAAGGAGAACTTCATTCGGATCGATTTATTCTGGCAGTGTCATTAGATCACGGAATCCAATGAGGATCGAAATCATTGTTATAGATTGCATGTCTAGCCTGTTGACCATTTCCCTACGACAGGCACCTCGTTCAAAATGCATCAATATCGAAAACAAACAAGTGGTTTTCAACCTTCTCCGCTCTATGCACAACCTTTTGTCAACTCAAAAAAACAAAATCAATCGACCCCTTAATCTTAAAAAAAATTAATTCTTTGTAAAATGAATACTGATGTATGAACTTTAGGGAACTAACTAAAATTTCTGTCACTGTTTCAAACAAAGCAATTACTTCGCTGCATCCGTACCTCACTCATATAATGATTTGAGCTACTGAATCCATAGTAAAATCGGGAATTAATAGTATTGTTTGATTAGGAATCAATATCATTGTGTAATTCGGAATTGATAGTATTGGATGATTGGGAATTAATCAGTTAAGCGACTCAGTTTTGAATCAAAGGACACTTCACGCCCAAATTCCTAATTACTCTCAATCCCTCAATATATTCAAATTGTCCCTTTGTGGGGCGTTCGTCTCACGTTCAGGATCACTGGACTACGCTAACTTTCAATCAAGGCAAGATTCGTAGAAATGTCACAAAGAAGTGAAGAAACTAATAACAGCTGACGAAGTACATCTCTGTTTTGCTGAATAGAGCATTTTTTTCTTGATTATCGGGTTTTTGTCAGTTTTGTTCCGTCTAAAATTAGTTTAGTTTAGCTAAGAGTTGCAATAATCGAACTCTGAGTGGGGACCAGGCATGCTACAGCAGTGGATTACTCTGTGATGTAGGCTTGATAACTATTGAGCATAGTGTCGAGTGGTACAGGGCTGACCCTTTCGAGACTCATTGGGCATATTCACGTTTAGGTTTCTATGACTGATGAGGTATATGTGCCCCTTCATCGCTTTTGAAAATCTACGGGGATGTGAGGGCCAAAAAGAACAAACACAAATATCGATAAATGTCGACTGTGACAAATATGTCCAAAGATAAATTGACTGATATGTCCTGAGATAAAGACCTGAAGGGATAAATGTATCTGATCAAAAATCAGTTTCTTCAAAATATTTGATAGAAGGATAATTTTTATTAACCATTAAACAGAAGTTAACAGTTTCATATATACATATATATATACATATATATATATATATATATATATATATATATATATATATATATATATACACACACATTCGAAATTCTGACATCAAAAACATCAGTAGTTTAGCCTTGAAAGGGTGAAACGAAATCAAAAACGAGTAGAAAGATTATGTGTCGCCAGTATTTCCTCTTCTATCTCTTACTTGGGTTCGAACATGGATCCCTGGCACCGGTGGCAAATATGCAACCGTTGCAACCATGAGACAAACCGCAGAAGTCTACTTCAATGAATAATGTGACATAGGGGATGCCCTTAGCAATGTACTCCTCCACGTCAAGGTAACACTTTTGCTAGTCTCTGGCAGAGCAAACAGATAGTACACTCTAGTCCTATGCCGACGGCCAGGGAGTGACACTTTGATTCTAGGCTGATCACACGATACTGTGATTCTAGGCAGAGATACCGATTCGTGCGTAAATAATTCCGTCATTCTTCCTGAGTAATACGCTAGTATTTAAATAATTCAATTTTCATCCATACTGACTTTTTTATTTAGGTGGCTCTGTGGTAGACTGCTCGTCATCCCCCACAAAAAGGTATCCCTTGATTTCAGACCCGGGGAAGAAAAGGTCATATGATACGGGGGTTGGGCCCTTTAGGTCTTGAAATTGGGTTAAAAGCTACCAAGCCTGAATCAACTTTTATTAAAAATTCATTTCTAATCCCAAATACCCAACGTTGCATTCTTTTGGGGACTTTTCATCAATCAGTTGTATCAAAACCGAATCGCTGGACCAAACAGAAACCAGAAAGTTGCAAAATCGATGAGTGTTGGCATTGATCAAACATCAATGGTTTTGTCCAGTGAAATAAACCAGTGATCAGGGTTGGAGGTCGCCTTAATGCTTATTTAATTGACTTCAAAGAGAAACGACAGTGATCAATGGCCATGAGGCTAATCGATCAGTAGTTAGTCATTGATCAGGAGATTGAAGTGGCTGGAAACGTATTGATGCCTGGGTAGATAAGCCGGTAGCAAGGAAGGACGGGAATGAGTGGAGGAAGAGGAGGAGTAGAAGAAGAAGAAGAAGAAGAAGAAGAAGAAGAAGAAGAACAACAACAACAACAACAACAACAACAACAACAACAACAACAACAACAACAACAACAAGGAGGACAAGAAAACAACTACAAAAAGAAGAACAAGAAAAAGAAGAAGAATGTTCAAGTGTGAATGAAGAGAGGGAAGATCAAGGGAGTACAAAAAATGAAGAAGAAGTAGGAGAAAGAGAACAAGAACAAAAAGAAAAAAAAGAATAACAACAACAGCAACAACGACAACAACAACAAGAGGAAGATGAAGAGAAACAGTAGTAGGTATTAGAAAATCGACAGAAGAAGTAGAAAAGAAGAATGTCGAAGAGTGAATGAAAATAAGGGGAACAGGAGTGTAAAAAAAGTTAAGAAAAGGAAGAAGAAGAAGAAGAAGAAGAAGAAGAAGAAGAAGAACAACAACAACAACAACAACAACAACAAAAACAACAACAACAGCATCAAAAGGACAAGAAAACAACAACAAAAAAGAAGAGCAAGAAAAAAGAGAATATTGGAGGGTCGAAAATGAAAAAGAAGAAGAGGAAGAAGGAGAACAAGAAGAAAAAGAAGAAGAAAAAGAAAATGAAGAAGAAGAAGGAAAAGAAAAAGAAAATGAAAAAGAAGAAAAAGAAAAAGAAGAAGAAGGATATCAACAACAACAACAACAGCAGCAGCAGCAGCAACAACAACATCTGGAACTAGAACTAGAAAAATGTGCTAGTATTGACAGAAAATGAAAACAACAAAGGAGCAGTAAGGAAAGAGAGGACAAGAAAATGGGACAATATAGGGTTGAGTACCCAAAACGGGAAGAAGGGATGGAAAAATAAATGAAAGAGAGGAAGCGGGAAATAAGAGAGGCACACAAAGTAAAAACTGCAAAGAGAAATTGGATTAATACGCGTTTGAAAAAAAAAATCAAATCTGGTTTCTCCCTCAAGAGATGACATCAAATGACCAGTCTTTTGGTAGGATGTTGTGTTGAGGGTGATCAATTGAAAAATTGATAAAAAAGGGGTGATCAACGAATAAGTTACCTCTCTCGTATTTTGTTAGGGTACTGTTCTGACGAATTTAGTATGAACATTGTAAATCGAATCTGCCACTAATGTCTATTTCGGGGGGAAATAAAAAAAAGATTTTCCAGACATGATAAGAGGTATTCGTTTGAAATGTCAGCTCTTTAACTGCAGCAGTATGGTCTGAAAGTACGACAAAGATGAATAGATAGATTGACAGTAAGATAGCTAGCCAGACAGCTACATCCACTTGAAATCTGAAGAAACTTGTGTTGACAGTTTTGATCATAGTTTTTGTTGACGTTTTCTAACAAGTAAATGAAGAACGTTATAGATAATCCCCTATCTGTTTGTGAGTATTCATGTTTGCATGTTTTTGTGCTTATTACCGTCACAAAAAGCGAAAACGGTAGATCGTAGCCTGGATTGTGTCAGCAGTACTCAGTTTGAAACTGTTCCATTTTATCTCGGGAGGGGATTCTATTTCCGGTGTCGCAATAATGCTGAACGAGGCCTTTACTTTCTGTCCAAAATAAAATCCGGTATCAAATCATTCCTTCCGACTAGTTTGGCGACTCTCCTTTATCTAAATGAGGAATAAGTTTTTCAAGACACAGAATTTGAGGCAGCGGTGGCTCTATTACGATGTAACCATACTGATGAACTGGACCCTGATATACTAAACTGCAGCTTTGGAGTATTAGTTACTCCCTTCTATTTCCATGATAAAACATTTTTCCTAAACTGAGAGGGTTATATTCAGGATGTAACTACATTACTAAGTTTGACTCTTATTTCCCACGTGATATACGAAACAATGTCTTTAATAGATACGATACAAGTTACGCATTTAGAATGATAGATATGAAGAGAATAAGAAATGGACATATCTTTCGATGAGAACAAATAGAGACGGATAGGATTGACTTATTAATAGATGCATCATTTAAAGAACCGTGCTTGCAAAAACCCAGGCCTGAATTCAAAAGACAATATCATTTTTTTTAAACTTTAGCCATAGGTGAGTATGTAATGTTATCGATGTATTTAATTACAGTATAACAGACGAGCAAGGCCGAAAGTCAGACCATAGATGCACAAGTTTTCTGTCAACCCATCTGTACTAAAGAATCCCAGCACATATAGAAAATGGACAACATATACGACTAAGATAGTACGAATTCAATTAGAAATACAGGCAGTCTAATGTAAGCGTTTTGGGTCCTAGAAAGCAAGCTGCTTTATAACCCAACTGCAATAACCAGGGTTGACAATTCATCCATTGTGGAATTAATTTAATATTCTGGGATGCACAGCCTACTCGTGTTATATCAGCTACGCTATAACAAACTGCGCTATAACGAACCGTGTTATAATGGGAGAGCCCTGTATAACTGTAATTCGCAAGAACTAACAACAAGGTACAAGTGCTGGCAATAAACATTAGTCTGCCGGATACGTCAACTTCGCATAAAACATTCAGGGGTTATTTTTTGGCCATTTTTTTTTTGTATAGAATTGTGGAGTTAAGAGAATATCAGCAACCCCACCCCACTCTGGATGGCTATCATATCATTCGCAGAGACTTTGGATACACCTGCAAAGATCTTGGATACAGTCGCGAAGGACTCTGTTTCAACTGGCACAGACCCCATGATATTAGAAAAAATGAATTGAGTTTAATGAATCGTTGTAAAAACGTCTTTCTTCACTAAGTTTATCCTCGCTTATCCCTCCTTTCAGTGATTATTGGCTCCGCTACACCCACGATAGAGAAGTGTGGTGATTCCTGGGGAAGGTCTGCGTCCAGCGACAGATGTTAAAAGACTGATGATGATCACTTAACCCAATGGTGTCGATCTCGAACCGGCCTTATTGGGTGGTACTAATCTTTACTTGGTCATATTGAGTAATACTGATCTTTATTAGGGAACCTTACTACTGATGACATTTATTTCATCGAACATTTGTGCTTCATATCCTATCAAGTACGGTAATTGTCTCGAGAAGTGTAGTGGGTCGGAGACAAAGCACAACAGGATAGAAAAACTCTCATTTAGAAATTCCAACGTACACCTCTGTGTGTCAGGGATTTAAAATGATGAATAATCTCAGATGGGACACAAATGAGGTCACCCCTCTCCAAAACACACACACGCCCGCACGCCTGCACGCACGCATGCGCGCACACATCCAGGTACTTGGTCGACCGTTTCCGGACTCTAAGACTTGCGCATAATGTGCCGACTTCTCAATGTCTCTCGCAAACAAGGCCACCGCCCTCGTCTACCTCTTTAATCACTGTTTGGTCTCTTCTTCGTTTCACGCCCGTGACGTGTCAGTCTGGAAACCACTGGGGAACGCTGCCTACGTGTTGTTTGCCTTCCCAGCTACCCCCGCAATCCCTGCCCGTGAAATCCTCTCCCCAGGCGCCAAGTTAATTTCAGGAAGACATGTACAAATAAATGAATAAAGCTGCTTCAGTCTTGACCTACGGAGTTGATTTTACTTATTCATTTGTTGAGCTCGAGATAAGACCCGATTCTGTCTGGAGAATTCGGTGGCGGTCAGATAACATCCTACAAACCACTTAAAAATAGATCCTGAAAAAACGTGACGTCGTACATGATTTTGTTGAGGCGGTTGATAATTTATATTTCCGATTTCATTTGCTTTTTAGTTGGTTAGTTGCCAAGTTTGTCCATTGTCCCACAAGATCAACTTTGCATCGTCTTTCGACCAATTTAAGTAGTTTCAGTACTGACATAACCAAAAACTATGAAATCACTAATCAGACTACGCTTACAGAGGAAATGCATTAAAATACATTTTGATCTATTGTTTATGCATGTTTATGTCATGTCATATAATTTGTGTGTAAAGGATGATAATCTTTCGTAAATTTTCCATCGGTATCAAATTTTTACTTTTGGAATCAAATTGATTAATCCGTGATCCAAATGATCGTCAGAATGCTATGCTAGACCTGCCTTTCACGGTGTCTTCTCTATAGATATCATGAGACAAGTAGCATCCAGTTGGATGTTGTGTACAGATTAAATGAAAAACTCCATCAGTGTCATTCAATAAAATCCACATAAAATGCTTCAAAAGGAGTGTAAGGGACACTGACGATGATTGCAACAATATTTACAATCCACTCAGTTATTCATAGGTTATTTGGACAGGACCAACCAAACCTTTATGTATCAAACTTCCATCTGTCAACTAACTGCTTATACCATTTGAAGAATATAACATATGACACATCGTTCATATTATTTATTTACATGGAGGAAGGTAGATTTTGCAAATGGCCCCTGTGTAAGGCAAGTCTGGCATTGCATCATGACGATCTCATGAATCACGAGATCAACTCTAATTTGGGACGGTTGCGACATGTTAAATTACATTTGATTTCCTAAATCAACTTTTGATTGTTGTCTCAATTAGTATAGTATGCTAAAAATATGTTTACTTTCATGATAATGCAATTGTATTATTTATACACGATAATGTAATAGTATCATTTATTCATCAAATAACATTTATTGAATTTTGTTAGTTAATGCTTGGAACATAGGCCTAATCTGAATCAATGTGTAAATGTTTCAGATGCTATTTAGTCTCTCCATATTCCATTGATAAATAGGAATAATGGAACAATTTGCAATGCTGCAAACCTTTATTAAACATGTATCTATCGCACAAAACTGCAACTGGTTTAAAAACTGATTTCTGTCACACTTCAGTGAATATGAACTGTGACCTTCGGATTCCTGGAAGGTGCACAGAAATCCAAAAATCTCTGCTGTTCGAAACCTTTTTACAATTCTGCTGCCTCGAAGAGACAGCTTGTTGCAACTGTCCCCATCCTTTTCATGACAAATCATCATGTGCTAGCTAGACATACTGACTCCAACACATGTCACTTAGAGATCAACAGAACAATGATTTGAACTAAATAAGATGTGATTGATTCATGCAAACGACCTGTATGACTGAAATAAGACTCAAGAAAAATATTAATTTCATACCTTCAAAATACTTTTTATTTAAATCAATGCAGCAGCATTTGTTGAATGATTTGTCCTGGTGTGTGTATGTGGGGGGGGTCTATGTGTGCATGAACAGTACGAGTGTCATCACTCTCAGATGTTTCTGATTTGAGGAATAAGACCAGTTGCAAACATCCCTCGATACTACTGTCCCCAGTCTCCCCTTATCTACTTTTCTGGAACAGAGTTGACTTTGTGCTTTTTTTCTCAGTGAATACATTAGAAAATTCCTCAGCACTCCATGTTATACCATGGTAGGGAAATCTTCGAAGTGTCTTTCAAGTTTACTCAGTTTGTACGTAAATGTCCAAATTATCGTACACTTTTTTGGTTTCGCGTACCCTATCTGAACTACTACTGAAGATACAATACACGTCCTTATATATTTTGAATTATGCATTCATTTTGATATTCTGTAAAAGGAGAATTTCAATCATTGTTGACCTCATAATTTATGATTACCATACATGCTTGTCTAATATTGGATCTGGTAAAGATCTGATACCAAGTGAAAGATACTAACTGGAGAATCATTTAAAAGAAACCAAATAGCGTGTTCACTGCTTAAGAACAAAAACAAGGTTAACACACATTTGTTGGATTGTTAACAAAACGAAGAAACAAGAACAAACAAAGAAGTAAACAACAGTACCAGGTTTAATTCATGAGTGAATTAAAATAAACGAGGACTGGAGTTTCTGCCGAAACGAATATATGGAGGGATCTACCAGGATAAAGATGTAGAGATAGGAAGGATGAAGGGAAAAGAATGTCACTAAGTAAATGTGAGAAAGAGTCTATAGAATGTCCGTCAGTTTGGTCATCCTAGTTGTTGCTACTATGAAGTTATCTTAGGAGGTCTGATCTAACTACGATGAAAGTACTTAACTTAGATAGGATGTGTTCTTGAGATGAATACGTGATGATGCGTGTGTAAAAAGAAAACGTGTATAAAAACTATACTAACTATCCAAACTAAAGAGAGAAGAGATGAGCTTACCTCGGGGCCGTTGGAACACAGAAGAGAGAGAGAGAGAGACAGAGATTTTCCGCCACAGTTTAAATATATATTAAAGATAACAATCAGCTATCTGATTGATTGCTCTGTGTGACGTCAAAGAGGAAGCGACAAGAAATTTACCATTTCTACAGAGATGTAGGGGCTAGAAGTAGATCCTTTCCAAAGGGCAAATAACTCCGTATATGTATGATCTTCTTTAGCTGGAGAAAAAAAGTTGGATCATCAAGTAGAATCAAAAACACATAGAAACATGTATTACTCTTCACATATCCGTAATTTGAATGAAATTAAAAAATGAAATGGGACAAATTTGGAAAAATGTGTACAATAATTTTGTCAGTGTGGTAATTGCTCGTGTAATCAGTCAGTTATTGCAGATCATTAACAAGTCTCGGGAAAATTCGAAACTGGGAAAGTAGGTTCCAAATAAACTTCTTAATCGGGATATTATTGTATATCTGTTTGCCTATATAATACTAATAGTCTGATTTTATTTATCTTTGACTTCTAAGTACCTGTACCTGCACATTGTAGCCTGAGGTATCGGATTAGGGTATATTTTCAAGAGGGGTGTAATCTTTTGTTTGGTTCTTATGAGCCAAGGATGTGTTTATACAGAGTGTTACATAAATATCTAGAATCGATTTGCCTTTCAACTTCCTTTAAACTCGATTAGAAAATGAACATGAAATCGCTACTTACTTATTGACTTACCTTCCTTCACTCAGCAGCAAACTAATAGTTATATATATGTGTGCGTGTATGTGTGTGTATCTATATCTATCTATCTATCTATCTATCTATCTATCTATATATATATATATATATATATATATATATATATATATATATATATATATATATATATATAAGGGGAGAGAGAGAGAGAAAGATACAGTCTTGAAAGCTTTACAACTTTGAAAACTACAAATACATGGAAACTTTCTCCGAAATATTCATGTCATTTCAGTTAAAAATATTCCAAAAATCTGCTAATGTAATTTAGGCAATTATTTTTTTAGTGTTTTTGATGTTTTAAATAGAATTTGATATTGTGATACTACATGTGGATTTTTCTGGTTGGAATCATCAGTTGTTTACCATATCATTGCTTCGGGGACTTCGAACCAAAACTGCAATATCAACATAGCTCCCCTGCAGTGTTGATTTAACACAACCTCCCTGTCAGCTACGACTTTGATAAAGAGCTTTAGCAATTATTCTTTGTCATACTACATCTATTCTGTTATGATTATAGGGTTTTATCATAATATATTGTAGATACCCCCCTACACACACATACATACATACATATATACATATATATATATATATATATATATATATATATATATATATATATAATTGAGTGCTAATTTTTGTGAAAATACTTATCATGGGTAATCAAAATTGAATCAGTTATCACACGAGGAATGGGTTTTATGACTGTGTAAAAAAGGGGGTCTGAAACGCACCTTGTCACTGGGAAAACACATCCATTGCTGCCCACCCCCTTCAGCCATCAAGAGAATTAGAGTAACTCACTATCAATGACCTTGACTGATATGACAGTATGAACTCGTAAATTATGGATTCAGTCGTGGAAAAATATTCTCTGTGTATTATTAAATGTTATCCAGACAAAAGAGCATATTTTCGATAAAACTCCCGTGAAAATCGCTTGTCCTTTCTCGACAAAGTTTCACCCGTGATATTTTCGTTATTTTTAAAGGTAGGATCTTCACCCAGCTCTTGATTTCAATATGCTTAAGAATATCCCTATAAACACCTATAGCGTGAATATGTACAAAATTGGAACTTCTATGATTCCATTTGTAGGATTAAAACAGAAAAATATCAATATATGCATCGAAACGTAGTGAATCTCCAAGATTCATTGTTATATGCATCATGACGTTGCAAGTCTCCAAGATTCATTCTGATATGCATCATAATGTTGTGAATATCCAAAATCCATTTTGATATGCATTGTAACGCTTTAAATCTTCAATATTCATTATGATATGCATCATACTGTTGTGAGTCTCCAAAATTCATTGGGATATGCATCATAACTTGGTGAGTCTCCAAGATTCATTGTGATATGTATCATAACGTTGTAAGTCTCCAAGATTCATTCTAATATGCATAATGATATTGTGAGTATCAAAGATCAACATACACCCTCGTAGCTTAGTTGGTTCGGACGTTTTGTCTTGTATCAAGAGAATGATGGTTCAAATCTAACCGAATCGCACTTTTTCAATCAATAATAGTTGTAGTTAAGTGCGAAATTCCTTTTAGTTATGTGGTTATAAAATCTTTATTTCAAACACTTTCGGTAACGAATGAAAAAAATGATGTGCTGACTAACTACAACATGGGAAAATATTTTTCATATTTTTTGTACGTATGTATGCTCAATTTAATTTAATTTTCATTTAATTTCCTTCCTTTGAAAGTGAGACTATCATAGCTCTGATAAATCAGAAAATATTTAATTTGTCTTCAAATTCACAGCCATTCCTTTTACTTCAATATTTGGGTGAATATTTTTCTAATTCTCTAGGGAGGATATGAACATTTTTAGTACAGATCATCTGTCAACCAATTAGGATCAGCAGGATTGTTACAAAGTTCAGTTTTGAAAAATTATTTAATAACCGATTTCACGTATTCACTAATTGATTCACGTATATAAAATGGATAAGGAAATTTTGCAAAAAAATTCTTCTGCGGGCTGATTTACTGTTGATTTTGTGCATATGCAAAAATCAGCAAAGGAATCACTACGATGAAATTGGAAAAAATCCAATTGTATACTTGAAAGTTATGAAAGACAAGCTAAAAAATCAGAAAATTTTAAAGAAAACAGGACCAGTGAGAAAAATGCGTAATTGTTCAGTGTTTTAATATAATTTTGGAAAAACTTAAAAATCACTGAATGGGAATATTCCAACTTTCAAAAAAAAAAAAAATTAATGCAGTGACAAAATAGCTATTTTGTGTGACTGCACTCATCTATTTTCAGAAAATGTCAACTCAAAATTGACAAAAATACATTAGAGCTACGGCAAAATTACACTTTGCAACGTTAGCTTGTTCAATTTTGCCACTACATTAATATTTTTCGTGTATTTGATGTTAAATGTTCTTGTTCGTCGTTTTGTAAGTTTTTACAATTATATGAACACATTGTGCATATAAGCATTTTTCTTATTGGTATATATATATATATATATATATATATATATATATACGATCGTGCGTATGTCTGTCTGTGTGTTTGTATGCACGTGAGTGCGTTTGGTTATATGAAAGTATTTTATGGAGTATTAATAGGCAAAGTGAAACTACAAATGAAGGGACGGAACTTATAACATAGAAAAAGAAGGAGAGACAGAAAGAAAAAAAACAACCGGAAACAGAATGAAAAAATAACTGATGTCGACGCATGCCCACAGAACTCCGTATGTGCTGACAGCCAGAATAGCGGGCAGTAAATAGAGTTGATTAATTATTCTGAAAACAAATTGGCTTGTCGGCAAACTTTTCACCTAAACTTGAACTTCCACAGTAATCCAATCAACATGGCGGCATCGGATTGGGATTGGTGGGTGGATGGATGGGTGGGGGGTCGTGGTGGAGGAAGCGAAGGGAAAATGCAGCAAAGGCGTCGGTGGTAGTGGCGGTGGTGGCGGCAGTGGTGGGAGCGGATGTCGTGACGGTAGCAATGTGCGCGTGTATCGATAGGCTTTGGGGGGATGGTTTGCGGTGTGTCTCGGGGATGTGTGGGGAATTAAAGTCAAGTGTTTTCAGGACACTGGAAAATACTTTCTCTTTCCTTTTGTTTTTTTTTTTTTTGCTTCAAAATATCATTATGTTTTTTTCAGTGTCTCTCTGTCTCTCTGTCTCTCTCTCTCTCTCTGTCTCTCTGTCTCTCTCTCTTTCTCGTTAGTGGGTTGATAACTTCGGTACTGGTGGGGAGCGAATTTTTAATTTAAATTCATTGGCGTATTAACGAGATTTTGAAACGTTCCACCCATCCCCCTCCCCATTGCCAGACATTCTAGACAGGTTTCTCCTTCTTCCAATATGTTTTCTGATTCTTCTGTCCCTTTCTTTAATAGTCTATCTTCCTTTCGATCTTGCTCTTTTCCCCTCCTCTTTCTCTCTCTCTGTTCATTACATTCATCGTCATCTTTTTTTTCCCGTCTTTCTCAAATTCTATACGACCGTATTAACATTTTTTTATATATATCTTTATTTACTTCCCTCTTTAATTATGATATTCTTTCTTTTACTTCTCTCCTCTTTCATCTGTTGTCATCTCTCTCTCCCCCTCTCTCTGTCTCTATTTCCCTCTCTCTCTCTCTCTCTCTCTCTCTCTCTCACTCTTTGTATTTAGGTCCTCTCTTCCTCTCTCTGGACCTCCCTCTCACTCTACACCTTTACTTTCCTCATCGTGCTTGTTCTACTTTTGGTCTTCACTTTACCATTTTCCGTCTCCCATCTCACACTCTGTCAGGCTTCCTCCCTCCCTCTCTCTCTCTATCTCTCTCTCTCTCAATCCCCAGTTATGGGCTGTAAGACGTGTGTTATGTGTCGACTTGTACTTGAAGTAGATTAGGTATATAGATGGATGAACCGATTGATAGATATGGACGATAAGGTTATAGATGTAGAACACCCGGTGAGTATCAAGCTCACAAGTAAAGATCTACAAGACAAGCTTGCCAGCCAAGTCTAGGAGGTCAAACTATATGCCAATTTATATATATGAATATATATATATATATATATATATATATATATATATATATATATATATATATATATATATATATATATTTAGTGAATCCAATAGACAATATGGAAAATATTTGGACATAATGATGAATTTATCTGGTCATATGGAAACTCAAAAATTAGGGAAACTGGGCTGCATATATTTCCATCAAATGAATACAGCAATAAATGCAATCAATTTTGCTAATTTACGAGTTTTCATATTGTATATGCACACGCATATATATATATATATATATATATATATATATATATATATATATATATATATATAGAGAGAGAGAGAGAGAGAGAGAGAGAGAGAGAGAGATATGCAATGCAATGCTCGTCAAACTCTGGAATAGAGCACGTTGGTAGACGGGGACTTATGATTATGACCAGGCAGTTCTGCGTTAGGCAGGAGTAAAATGTTTATCTCTTGGTCTGAAGCGTCGGTTTCGATCCTTGTTCGTGGTACTCGATGTTGGATAGTCAATAGTCACACCGAAGAGTTGTAATACAACGAAACAGCAGTCTGATGACACAATTACACATACGTATATATTGTATCGTGGATGTAAAGTGATCCGACAGAATGTTGATTAGAATAACAATTAGAAGATGAAGAAGAAAACTCAGGAGAAAATACGTGTTACCACACCATTTTTCTGTAGCATTCCATGGGCATGTTCCCTATTAAACAACCAACATTAAAGAAATATCCTCATTCTTTTCTTCAGCCTCAAACATGTAAACAAGTAAATTATTTTCTTTGAAAGAGATGGCTGACACCCATCTAAATGCATCAAAACATTCCCACAGAATGAAAAAAAATTGAGATGGGACACGTATATATATATATATATATATATATATATATATATATATATATTGAGAGAGAGAGAGAGAAAGAGAGAGGGAGAAAGAGAGATAAGGATCTGGATAGCTCATGGCTAATTACGCTCACCGTATTTTGGTGAGCTCTCAAATCAGGCCTACCTCATTAAATATATTCGGTCGGGACCTGTATATCTTTAGGGGGAGGGGCACAGTCCCACACTATCTTTCGACACATTATATAGACAGGTCATTCCCAATTCCTAGCCTAGGTATCCTGCCCTCGACGAACTCTTTAACTGGTGATATTTCGAATTCAACATTCATCGTATGCTACGGGTTTCACACATTATTGAGCCATAAAAATGTAGACGTAATCGAATACTAGGGAGCATTTTCATGCACAATTACTTCCCCTACGTCGTGTTTATAAGTTAGCACCACATAATTTTGCAGAATTCTCTCGTCTATTCAATCATTATCGCCAAATGTATTGAATGACTTTGGAAGGGTGAACAATGGGCTATAAAAGAAATAATTCAAATTTGGTTTGGATCCAGAAGTTCTTTTTGACTAAAAAGTATCTTTCCATCTTATTTTTATGCATTTATGTTTAGGATCACGTCAGTTCACTCGATATCACCAATGCTTCTCAATGGATTACAACGTATTTTGTGGAAAGGCGGAAGATAGGCTATGGAAGGAAGGGTTTTTTAGGCGATGTCCAAAATATGAAGGTTTATAGATGGTCTATGAACAAGATATATGGAATGACTATTTTGCTTTACAAAGTAACAGACAATGGTGTTTATTCATTTACGATTATCATTATTAAAGGAATAATTCAAGGCCGACTTGGCTGAAATATTTGGTTCATTGTTCCATTGGAAGATCCACAACTGGACAAGGCTAATATTCTTTGCTGACTGTTGTTTCCTACATGATCTTGATTTACTGTCTTTCTCATATTGTCATTAACTTTCACGAGGTAACCAGGCCCACCTGACAGACACTCAGAAAAAGATTACATTCCTGTCACCAGGTTTGACCCGTAGAACAGTGTTCTTCAGGTTGAAGTTCACATCTTAATCCAAACGAAATTTACACCCCTGTGTTCTATTTTTTTGTTTAATCTGAATACATTATTGATGACTTAAAGCTTCCATTTTTTTGTCAAGGTGAACTTTTGCAAAAGAGGCTATAGGAGTTTCTGTGTGATTTTGTTGAAGAGGTGGAGTCATCGTCAGTCGGCAAGCATAGAACCTGCTTTCGCGCCGTTTCCGTTAAAGTATCTGCCTGGATATGATGATGCTAGATTCGTTGAAATTCTCCATAACAGGCTCGGTCATGATCCTTGGATTGTTGTTGACCTCAACAAGCGCTCTCAAAGCCGACCGAAAACATACTATTGTGGACTCAATGCGTGGTTCGCGGAATCGCAGATCAACCCGAAATTCAAGTTCATCGACATTAAGATATGAGAGCCTTCAACTATTTCCTGGTTTGATATTCGGTGTTGTTCTTCTCCCAACGAAATCCCAATGTTCCTTCGTTCTGTTATCTCAGTACAGCTCTATTATATCAAATGCCTCGAAGGCGAACCTGTTTTGGCCTACAGCATCAACGTGTCACCGATGCCTCTATGTAAACTAATTAGATCTTCAGCCGTGAAACGACCTTTTAACCCTTTTGATCCTCGAAATCTACGCTTCTGTAATCCAGTCTCAACGGCGCCAACAGCATGGTAAGGTTTCGTTCATCAATCGGCAATTGAATGAGAACATTTTAATCAGTAATTAAGCTAGAATTCAGTTCATTCTAATGATCACTTCAAAGATGCACACCTCCGACGCGATACAAAAAAGTAATTCTACTTATTGAAAAGAGTGATAAAATCTATGGCGTCTCGCAGTGGATAAATGATTGGCAAGATAGGCTCAGAAAATATAACGACAGTGTTGAGTTCGATTAGCAATGATTTTGCGCAGTGGTAAGCGAAGCATAGCAAATGGCGATTGATAGAAAAAGTCGTGAGAAAGTCATGTATATACAAATTTACTAGGCTTGGCATAGTGTGGCACAAGGCCATAATCAAGAGAATGCATGTAAAAATGATGTGTTGCAACAATATCCCAAACACCCATGGTACCTGAAAATAGATACAAACATTTTCCTGCTATCCGAAAGTGGAGCATTTGTTAGAAGATTCTTCTCAATTTTACTCAAGTCTATGACCATGAAAAATGCAATTCATAGTTTCTTTAGAAAAATCATGGATATTTAGAACAATTTTTATCTTACGATATAGATATAATTATCAAAAATGTCGACTATATATTATTTTGCAACGTGTCAAAATTCGGTATCGTAAAATCGGCCATGAATCCCCCTTGACCTAATACAAACAACAGAGATGAGGATATTCGTCCTAGCAGTCCTTAAAATGACGACAACGTTTGATCTTTAAATTTCCATCACTATGCACAAGTGTTTAATGCATTTGCTTACTTATATAACCTCTAATTAGAAGGTTATCTATGTGCTTATGTCCATAAGTCTCTTATTATTCATATTTCTCTTGAAGCTCTGATGCAAGACGGCCTTAGTCCTCCCGATGTCCTGCACGAAGTTGATTTCTGCAACCTATGACATATATTATTATCTAAAGCATTTATTTTCGAAATCTAGCGAGAAATATAAATATCTAAGAATATTGGTACTGCATTGTACAGCTTTATACCGAATATCAATAATTTGAATAACAGTTCATTTATCAAACGGGTTTATTGATGGTGATGAGAACTTCTCTGGTGAATCATTTCTCTTAGTTTCACAACAGAAAATATTTGACTGCCAGATACTTCTGAAAAATCTGATTCAATACCAAAGAATTTTCTTGTACTTACCGTTCTTATTCTGTTTAATTTACCGACATTTCCATTTCCCCGTTTGTATCTGGAAAATTCCACTCTCCCTAACAAGTGACAGTCGCCTGCTGGCAATTGGTACTCGGGGTGACAGTAGTGTTGTCGGTACCCTGGGCAAGCCAAGCGCGTTAATCTCTTTATTAATGTTCGGATCATGGAACGGCAGCGGACAGTCTTATCTGAATCATGATAACTCGCTGAACCTGTGGAAATACCACGGGGGTTGAATTCTAAGATAACGTCATTACACTTGCATATAAATTTCAACAATTACAGTACATAATTCTCTCGATGCAATTTATTACCTATGAAAAAAGTGATACTATGATTTGTGATACAATGCGAAGCCAGAAAAATTATTTTGACTCAACAACTTACTTTAACTTTTTTTAAAAATACAGATAAAAAAAGTAAAGCTTCATACATCTTCCAGAAAAAACGTACATCATTACAACGTCATTTCTTTTAATTCAAAATCTTTTCATTTACTACATTTTCTATTATCGTCTTTCAACTACATTTTCCTTATAGGAAAGCTTTAGTTACCAACCTTTAAAAAAAAACTAGTTTGAAATAAATAGCTTACTTTCTCATTAGATAGATAGTTAGATAGATAGATAGATAGATAGATAGATAGATGGATGAAAATAATTGAATTCGTTGAATGCCATGGCAAAGAGCAACGTTTTGAAAGCCAATCTCGGAGATCATTCCTACCGTAGTGAATCCGATCCTCACGTGACTCCCAACTCTTTTAGTTTTAAGCAAAGTTTCGTAAACACCGTGAGTGCTTAACCGTGACGCAGTAGTTGACAAGGTAGTTTATCAGACTATTACTACTGAAGTGACTTCAATGCTCACTGGGAGCCCTACATTTGTGACCTCGTGCCAGTAAAAGTTGAATAAAAAATCTCTCGGTTCGGCAAGAAGAGAGAGCAATGAGTCATTCGGTGAGGATCGAATTCACATTGACAGTCAGATTAACGGCTAGACGAGCTTGCTAAAGATCGGACTGTTGCAGGCTCCAATTTACCATATTAACGTACGTGTGAGCTTACTAAATTATTCATACCTAAATCAGTTGGTTTATTCACATACATATTATATGTACACGTTTCCGTCTGTTCATGATAGGCCAGGTAACAATAGTCTGGACTGAAAGGACTGTGCTATGCTAAATCCAAAAATCAGGATTCAAAATCTTCGTCTCTCAACTCGAAAGGAAAGCTATCCTAATTTATTCATCATTTATAAGTATTAACTAAACTTGAATCAGTCTTTCTTCATTATCATTAGATTAAGTATTATACATCATTGACTTTTTAAAATTCTATCACAACATTTTACGTACATCTTAATGAAAGTTGCGATAAAGAAGCAACTAATAAATTAAGATGAAAGTAAAAAGACGTCATGGAATTTATTGTAAAATCGATGAGGCAAAAGGAAATAACAGTAGCATCCCCCCCATTGAGAATCGAATTCATCCCATCAGTAATTGTTTTAAAGATTAGCATGACTACTTGGTAGGTGTACATATTCACTAAGAGTTGCTTAGTATGGCACAAGGTCAAATGTTGGAAAACAGGGCGAGATTGAAAGTGTCACGCTAATCTTTTCAGTAGGACGGCCGACGTACATTGATGTTTATCATTGAAACGCCTTTTATTACGACTTCGGCACCAACATCCACCCCTGGCACTTATTTGGAATAAGTCAATCCTAGCCACTAGTTCACTATGTATCTACCTAAGTCAATCTAATTCTATTGTTTTATCTCTCTCTCTCTCTCTCTCTCTCTCTGTTCATATCGATCGATCTTTCGGAATTTTTCACCTCTCTCTCTCTGTCTCTCCGTCTCCGTCTCTCCATCGGATTTTGCAATTTTTGTTAACTTTTCTTTATTTTCCTTAACGTTATTTCTTATACCTGATCATTTATAATCAAATTCTCTGCCGGGAACTCGGCGAGGCGCAGCAATGGTTAGCGTGATCATCTAGGTTTATTGTCTTGATGTTCGGGCAAATTTTCAGAATGCGACAAAACATACAGGAATTAGCCTTATTCCATCAACAATCTTTTGCATTGATTCCTGACCACTGAAAATCGACCCTTTCTCTGATCCCCAATCCATTTTATGACACATTCACTTGCAATACACTTTTTAAGTAAAATACTGCTACAAAATTGAAACCCCACATATGATAGCTCCTATCAGTATTACTCGCCTTCATTCCTGCAAAATGAATCCGAGATACAAACGGCACAGTGAGTGTTAGTTCGTCTGTCCCACTGTCACGAGAAAGAGGAATGGCATTAATTTGAATTAACCTGAGTTCTACTCCCATCTTTCTTCCTCTACAGCCAGTCACCGCGGCGCACCGTCATCCCCTCCTCTAACACACCAACCTCTAACTAGATCAATCAAAGAAGAGGGAAAGATTCAAGCAATATTTCCTAAAATAGATCATTTTGTTTGTTGGAATGTGAAACCATTTATGATGAATCCTTTATAATTTATAAAACAGTCGTCATTTTGACGACACCAGAATTATTAATTTTATAGATACGTCTTATTCTATCAACAACGCTTGCATTAATTCCAGACGACGACATTTTACAGTTTCTTTGTTTGTTTATTTTTAACATACTAATAAAGCGCCGAAATTTGTTTAAACAGCTTTTAGGTGAGACTTTCAAAATTTACATGTCATTCATCTAAATCTAGATGTTTTTGGCTGCGTCCAGGTGTAAAGAATTGCTATTTAAATGTCTTTTAATAAAATAAGTAATATTTCTAGCTAATATACTGTAATGGAATAAGAATTTTTTTATATAGATGAAGGGATCTATCCATATATTTTGTAAACCTTGTAACTATGTTCGCACATGTACCGTGTTAATGGTTTTTTGAAGGGGTTCTATCTTTTTTTTAGTATAATACCAAACTGGGCCCCAGTTTGTGTTTGCTATGGAAAACGCCTTGATGTCATAATTGTATTATAATAGAAACTATCACGTGACCATTGTCTTTTGGTGGCATTTCGTGTTAAGGATAGTCAATTAACTGGCGAAATGGGTGATCAATTAAGTAGTTACTTCTTTCGCCTATTGCTGGATCACTGAAAAGGCTGAATTTTCAAAAAGATCTAGGGTGATAGTTGCAGGCCACAACCGAATATCCCATTTAGCCAGATTCCAAATTGTAAATTTGATCCATAATGAAAAATAAATAAATAAATAGATGAATGAACAGATTAAAAAAATGTATATGAAATTTATCGATAAAAAGATAAAAACAAATAAAATGAAATAAATGAATAAATAAAAAAAAATTGAAAATTAAAAAAACAATCCGTTGGAGTGATATTTTTCAAAGAAAAAAACCATAGTTTATTTCTAGACAAAATCAAGAGTAGATATTCGAAATTCCAGTCCTCTAGCTCGAGGGATATTTACATACAGACAGTCATAGCTAGCCAACTAAACTAGCTTAAAAATTGACGAAACCTATACTGACAGTTTTTGTGACAGTTTTGGTTAACGGTCTCAAACAGAAAAAAATATCTGGAGCAAATTGTTTTCCCGCTATTTTCTCTTTCAAGGTTTGTGTAGTTCAAAGAAACATTCAATTTCTTTGGAGACTTTGATATGTTTCAATCAGAACCCGAATGATCCATTCTGATTTTCTTTCTAGTCGAAGCATAAACACTTAGAGTGAGTCAAATATATTGAAAAAAGAAAAAAGATTCATTCAAGAAAAATGATACGATTGATTTGAGCTACGGTAAATGCAAAATTATCCAATAGATTTCAAAGAACTTAATTACAGCATCCTTATACAGCTTCGAAATTGATAGATTTTCTACCAAAGACTAAAGAATAAAAAAATATAGACCAACTTTGAAACAAGATTGTAGATTGAAGAGTTATGTACAGAATCAGAAATGTTTGGTCCATATTTCGTCAATTATGAAGGTGTATCAGGACGTTATAATGATATTTTTTTTTTTTCGGATGTATTTGATATTTTTTGCGCTCAGTGCATTTTAAAACAAGGACCATGTGTTCCACCATGCGTTCTCCACCTGTGGAAGTAGAAATAGAACAAGGAATGGAGGGAGCAAATTGGCTTGAATGTTAGTCAATTGATTCTCACACTTGCAAAATATTGCGAGATTGAAATATTTTTGCAAGGGTTATTTTCAACAAAAAAAATTGAAAGAAGCCATTTCGACCTTTTTTGCCATTTTTGCCTTTTTTGATTAAATGATGCAAACCTTGGACATTTTTAATGACATCATTAGCAGCTGATAAAAAAAAATAATTGGAATAGATTTCTTTGGCATGTCATCCATTACATCCACCTCTTTTAATGAAATAAAACCTCTGCCTACCTTCATTTGTGTTCTTTAACATTACTGAGACCGACCAACAGACCAACCAACCGATCGAAAAGCTTCTAAAAGAGATGTGTGGACACATTTAAGAATAGAGATAGGTGTCAAAATTAACCATATTCTATTTCGTTCAATTTTACTCTTCAGATGTACAGACGTAGAAAAATTCATCTAGAATAAGTTCCCTATTCAATTATTTTATTTCCCCTTTGCTCAACATTTTTTTTTTACTTCTTATTTACACCCGCGCTCTTTGAATCGATTGGTGATTTAAGCTTTTAGCGTCTATTAAAAGAAATGCAAAATTACAAACAATCTAAAAGTCGCGAGAGATACTCCGATAAGTGCCAACATTAAAGCCAATGTGCCTCATCAACATCACAAATAAGGATTCAATTATATATATCAGGTTTCAGGAATGGAGAAATCCTCAGTACAACCTTTTCCCCTCGCCCGGTTGGAGAGTACTTTTATGATGTAAGGATATGCAGAAATTATAGAAGTTGCAAAAGTAGATGTAAGCCTTAAAAGGTCGAAGGTCGGTTTCTTCAGCTTTTCTGTCTGTCTGTCTCACTCTCTCTCTCTTTCCCTTTATCCCCCCCTCTCTCTCTCTCTCTCTCTCTCTCTCTCTCTCTATATATATATATATATATATATATATATATATATATATATATATATATATATATAATGAATGAATTCATCGGAATGTCCACACAGATTGTACCCATTGTCACTACGAAGCACCAAATTTTCCCAGTATACATATTTACATCTGCTTTACCCCCGATAACGAGCACTATCTATTCATGAATAACTTTGTGTCTATGGTGTGTGTGTGTGTGCGTATGTGTGAGACAGAGACAGAGACAGAGAGATGAACTATTCATCAACATCATTAGGAGAAGTGGTGTTTGAGCAACACAGTTGGGGAGCCGTATTAATATAACCGTTTTGTCTTGAAATCCTCCAAACAATTATATGGTAAACAATTGATGATTCCAATGAGAAAAAATATCCTATATAGTACCATGATATCATTTTGTGTTTAAAACATCTAAAAAAATGGAGGAAATCGCATAAATTACATCAAAAATATTGGGAAATGATTGACTGGAATGACATAAATGCATATATTAGGTTTTAAAACTGTCAAGATTTATCAACTCTATCCATCCATCTCTCTCTCTCTCTCTCTCTCTCTCTCTCTCTCTCTCTATATATATATATATATATATATATATATATATATATATGTGTGTGTGTGTGTGTGTGTGTGTATGTATATGTTTGCGTGCGTGTGCTGCACGTACAGAGGAGCATCAACGGAGCAAGAGGGCTGAAATCTACGCGTCATTATGTCTAGAAAAAGTTGGTTTCTATTCCCAGAAAATTCCACCTCAAAATGAGTTTTTTAGTTTGTGCTAAATTTACAGTGTAATTTTATGTTGGATTGTTCGTGTCCGGCTGAGCTCAAGGTGGTTCTTCTGGAAATTCGGACTTTTTTAATGATCAACACCTAACGAAAGGGGAAATAACTAACTTATCCATTGATCGCAATTTTTACCATTTTTTTTATTGATTACTCCCAGCATATCAGGCTGCCAAAGGATATTTGATCTAGTGATGGTTTCCATTTAGTGAGTAACCAGAATGGTTTTCTGTTGTTATTCGCTTATCCCCATCCCAGGTTCAATGCTACGCGTTCGGTATGAGTTTCTTGGTCAGTTCGGACATCAGAAAAACGACCTTTCAAATAGCGAGGGTTAAGATCTTAGATCACGGGTGATTTCCATTGCCTGAAACTACTTGTCAAATTCACGTCAGATGGACTCCATGTTGACCTCCGATTTTCAAACTCTAAGAATACAAGATTACGTGCTAAGATGCATATGTATGATGGATTGTATTTAGCTATTTTTCCGACTATATATATATATATATATATATATATATATATATATGTGCGTGTGTTAGTGTGTGTGTGTGTATTATTATTATTATTATTATTATTATTATTATTATTATTAGTGTTAAAAACAAAATGTTAATAAATTTGATTCAAATATTTTTCGGAAAGAGAAGTTATTCATTTGAAAATATCTGTGCACTCTGTCAAGAAGTCCCTCCCTAATTTTCAATGCAAGGATCATAGTGTTGTATCTGAGCACTCATTTAAAATTTTTACACTCAACAGATATATAAAGATGAGCCAAAACATCATTATCATCTGTCTATCAAAGTGTTAGTCCGCACTGCACCTTCGAAACACTTCTTACCCGATCGGAAAGGTGCAGATATTGTTCCCTTTGACTACAGCAAGTTCATAGTAGACGTTCGGCAGAGGGAATATTTGTGGTCAATAGAATTGAGATATTTGGATCTCAGCAATCAAGTACAGTCTTTATTCATATTCTATGATATTTGTTCCGCCAAATGTCTTCAGTTCCGGCAGTAATTCTTGGTTTTGAACACTTTTGTCACCAAGTAGTCCATCTGCATAATAAAAGTGCTTTATATAGAAGTAAAACTATTTTCTTGATATCTTATCACCTTGCTTCAAAGCTAAAATATCATTATGAATGTTTCTATCTTTAATCTAATTAGTCCAGTGTTTTATTAACTTTCCATCATTTTCATTACCGATGTTCTGTAACACGAATCTTCCTGCTTATCATCAATTACTCTATTGTGTTCATGAATTATAGGTTTATCTTTGAAAAAAAATCAGCTGACTTGTTCGTGGTTTGTTTTGCATATATTCTACTGTTGCATTAGAATAAGGCTATATCTAAACAAGACTGAAAATGTATACATACATTTCAAAAGGCATCATTTGCATTACATTAGTCATTCCTAGATTCAGATGAACATTTTTCAGAAAGTGTTAGTCCCAAACTCAGTGACATTGTCCGTGTGTGTCCGTATCATGTGTTGTTCTTGGAATGCGTATCGTATTTGTGCGCATGTGGACATTTGCACGAATGTATGAGTATCTTCCATTGGAATAGAGCACTCTGGTGGATGAGGGGTTTCTGCGTAAATGGATTTATCGCTTAAATTTAGCCTTACTGACCACCCAGTTCCGTAGTCCAGAGGTAGGATATCGGCCTCTGAGGGTTTCAATTCTGCCTCGCGGTACTGGATGGGTTAAAGTCTATAGCCACACTGAAGAGATGTAATACATCGAAACAGCTGTCTGTGGATGACACAATAATATATATATATATATATATATATATATATATATATATATATATATATATATATATGTATGTATGTATGTATTATGTCTGTGTATAAAGTGGTGTAACTAGATTTACCTAGAGAATGGACATCACAACTTGCTGCATGGCCCCTGGAATATAAGATTGAGAGATGAACTAGACAAATTCAGGAAGTATTGACTCCACAACGCCCATGATAGAGACGTGTGGTGAATCCGGATGAAGATCTAGGTCCAACGACGGATTATACAAAAACTGATGCTGATGCTGATAAAGGTAATTTTGAAATGAATAGACATGTAATATTAGTAATTCAATAGAGAAAAAATCCAAAGGCTGAATTATTCTCTGAAATCTATATAAGTGCAAACATATGCTTGTTATTGTATAATGTTAGTAAAAATGCAATATGTGAACAACTATTTATAAATCTTGGGTTGGGGGGGGGCTTTGCAGAAGGTTCCCTAAGGGGCATTTTCAAATAGACTGCTCCCTCAGCTGCGCATCTATTCGTATGTTCACGCATATGCTCTTCTCTGGAAAGAAACTTCCATAACTCCCCACCAACCCACTCTTGACGTATAGGTTTTAATATGCTTACCACCGGAAAAGGGACGTGTGGCTTGGGAAAGGGGAGGGGAGCGGGGGGTTGGGGTGGAAAAGGTAAGGAAAAAAAATAAAAGATGCATGAAAGAATGCCGGACACATCTAGTAAAAAAAAAAATGACTAAGAAAGAAGCAAGCATCAAATTAATTGCTGATTCTCTACTCGAGTGGGCTCAGTGTATGTAACGCTTGGCTGACCCAGATATGTTACCTTGGTCGGAAGGAAATGAATCAATCAACACGGCTACGACGTTTGCGATTTGTTGAGGCGAAAACTAAAACGGAAATTCAAATTCATCATCGCGAGAAAATGATAGATAAGTCACTCTAAAAACTCAGGAAAGTTTGTTTGTAGTTTTTTTTTCCCCCACTTTTATAATTGTTTGTTTACTGTTTTAATTACCTGTGCCAACGATGTTGGAGAGATATACGTATTACTCCTTGTATGACTTTCCGTCTGTCTCTCCGTTTGTCTGTCCGTCTGTTCCCACGATATCTCCAAAAGTTCTCAATGAATTTCGATGAAACTTTTTTGGAAGGGTGACACATGGGATGAGTGATATGATTTTAGAATGGATCTTTGAATTTTTTTTATTGAGTTGAAGTCCGGTGCTGGCAAAGGTATGCACTCTCGGAGTGCTTCATAGTTTTCAATCTAACATTTTTGTTGTTTAATACCTACCTATGTGTATTTTCCGTCTGTTTGTCTTTATCCCCTTTCCTTTGTACTTGTCCGACATGTTAGGCTGGAAATATTCGACGATTCAATTGAATTCGATGACAATTATTTGATAACTTCAACAAAAATCTTTCTATTCTGTAAATACGTTTTATGAAGTTTGTAAGAAAATATGATTAATTCTTGGCTCGTTTATCTCTCATCTCACTATTATTGCCTTCTTTTGCCACGTTTGAGTTGCGTTCCATTCTACGACCATTAAGTAAGCAGTTCGTACCCAAAATAAAAAATATGCAATCACATCCCGTATGCTTGAGAAAGTGACGGACATTGAAGATGCGTTTAGTAACTCAAACTCAACGATATGTCAAAATTAAAATTGAAATTATGGAAGCACTAACAAGATAGCAACTCAGAGTACATTTAAATGTAAAAAGAATCTGTATTTCACGCTTTTGGCAGGCATTTGTCAGTTCAAAAGTCCTTTTGCTAGAAAAGTTTTTAAAAAATGGAAACTATAAAAGAATTTCCACATTCTGAATTTTTATAATCTAATCTTGGTGTGTAAGCATTTATAGTCCTTGAATAGGTTAGTAACCTCAAGCGAAGGGGATCTGAAAATACAAAAGATTATTTTTCAAGTACGTTTTCAATAAATAAAGAAAAGAAAAAATGATTTAAAGTGGGAATCGTTCCACTTCGATACAAGAAAAATTATCTGACAAAATGTACAAAATATTTCTCTAAAGCAATCAGTATGGTAACCTGAATCAATAATGCGTAATTCAAAACAACATCTATGTATATCAATTTGCTTTTCAAAAAGGCATTTAGAATCATAGTTGCCTCATAATGAGAACAATTATAGTTGCTTTGAATTTCATGTACTCTGTACACTCAAAATAAATATCCGGGACCCGCTTCCATAGTGCAAAATGGACAGCATTTGGGGAATTGTTGAGTTTACCACCCTTAACAAAAAATAGCCGAAGATTACAACGATTTAGAATCGAAGTCTGTTTTTCACTGACCAACAAAGTAGGTGAAATGAACCTAGTCATACAGCTGTACTTTTCCCCATCCATTTCTTCTTGCCATATTGTTTGTTTACTACTCAGTCATACCAGTTGCAATAGTCTTATGTGGTCTGCATTTGTTAGCTGAAACATTTTCATTATTGATTTCTAGACTGGCTTATATTTCATCTTATTGTATTTTTCATCACCACACTAAGGTCATTTTACATTTCATGGCGGGTATAAAAAGCAGTATGGATCGAAAATAAAGTAGCTTCTGACGAAATCTGATCTCACATTCCATTTGGGGCTACTTTTTCATTCCTGATCCATGTAGCTTATCGACCCAAGTGCTGTGATTCATTAATTTCTCGTCACTCATTGCCAAGCAAGACAGTGGGGCCTCGTTGGAGTAAAGAAGATCAGCCTCTGGTTTGCAGTATTCAGCATACTGTAGAGATCAGTTTCATCCCTAGGAGGATTACAGCAATCATTTCAAAATTACATTTCCTAAATTATCTACAGCTTACGGCACCTGCGATTCCAAGATGGTCACCAATCTAGGTACTGACCAGGAAATATGTTGCTTAACTTCAGTGATCACACTATGACTGTTGTGTACAACACAATTTAGCTGTTACAATAATAATAAGCAACAAGATGAAATATAACCTTGCAAAAAATTAACAAAAAACGAATGAAACTTCTCACAGTTCAGTTGATAAAAATGGGGCTGCTGCAGGAATCGAACCTGCAACCGATAGGGTTGTGGCTTCTATGTAGTATTACCGATAGCTGTTTAGTTCAATGATAAGAGCATCGCTACATTGAGGTAGCTATCGTATCGGTCGCAGGTTTGATTCCTGCAGCAGCCCCTTTTTCTTTAATTCTATTCACGTTGTTAATGTCAAGTGATTCATTGACCGAGTAATGACAGGAGATCGTTTCAAATCGGTGTTTCTATATAGTATAACACAATTTATAACCATTCTGTCGAATCATATATATATATATATATATATATATATATATAGATAGATAGATAGATAGATAGATAGATAGATATGCATTTATGTATAAGTAAGAATAGAAAGGGACATAGAAACATACATTCAAAACCGGTTTATAAAAAACACTATCACGAAGCGACAGACAGACGGATACCTTCGTGAACTAATGATGTCCACAAGAGCTATCACGGCTGGAATCGAGTGAATCAAGCCCTGAGTATTGTTAGTGAGTTTGATTGGGTAGAGAGAAGTAGATGATAAATTAGTAAAAGCAGTTCGCCAGACGGATCAATTAAGAAAAATCAGAAACGTCAGCGGAAATCGTAGATCACTTTGAAAAGCAAGTTATGGATAAATTGAAAAAGCAAACAGCGAGCCGCAGTTACAACATATTTATTAATATGCTATGTAATTTCATTCATGTAATATTCATTAAGGTATTTACACAAGTACGAGGTGACTTCGAATATAATACTGCTCCCATGTTTGTAAATGAAAATCAATAATGTAGTTTATCCTCTTGTGGCTGTAAATTCAAAAGCACGGAAAACAAAAAGGCCAAAATACAAACATTAAAATTGATATAGTTCCTGCACTTTTAATCTGTAACTTTTAATTCGAGCTTACTCTAAGATTAAAATTCTGTGTATATTTTTTTACTTTGAAACAGCAAACACACACACACACACAGACACACACACAAACACACACAGACACACACACAAACACACACACTCATATATATATATATATATATATATATATATATATATATATATATATATATATATATATATATATATATATAATGAAACAAAGTATCCGTGACAAAGACACGTTTATGTTTCTGCCATATAAGGCTTCTTAAGGTGAATGATCCTTGGCCTGGAGAAGCTTAAAAAAGACGGAAACATAAACGTCTAAGTGTATCTTTTATATCTTTTATTTCAAGCTCTACTTTAAGTTGACTTGATGATTAATGTTGAATGTACAGAGCTATTTATGAAATGAACCCATCATACCAGATACCTTATTGAATTATATTATACAGTATTTCTGATTTGTTATATATATATATATATATATATATATATAGAGAGAGAGAGAGAGAGAGAGAGAGAGAGAGAAAGAGAGGGAGGGAGAGAGGGAGGGAGAGAGAGAGGAATGGGGGAAAGAGAGCTAGAATAAATGGGTGGATACAGGATTCCTAATCCGTAAATACATGCAAGCTCCAAACCCTCCCAATGTAATCATGCATACGAAAATAAACCATGGTATAAAGAGCCACATGTTTGCATTTCGAAGATCAAGAGTGCTTTGTAAAGAACCTGCTGACCCAGATCTTGGCACACCCTTTTTTGTTTTGCCGACATATTTGCCTTTGTTGTATCATGCACTGATCATATGAATCACAAAGAGAGACGCAAATAAAAACCCAAAGACGAAAGCAAATCCGGGAGATTCTTTCTTTTATGAGACGCGTGGAATTGATCTTTGCTGGGTCGACGTGCAACCGTTGGGGGGTGGGAATAGTGTTTCGAAGCTTGGTGTGCGCGGTGGGGGGCTTAGATAGCGTGGATGACGGAAAGAGAAAACTCAGGCAGTTTTGAAAGCCGCAAATAATGTTCCTGTTTGGATGGCAATACAGAGTTATGTGTTATGGAATGCATTGAAATATTTGCTGGATTGACCTAAATGTAACCGTTTAATTTAGCTCGCCGAAAGCATATTTGGTTTGAAAGCAATAAGTACGAGCGTTTGTATAAACATGTATTAATCATATGGATTCGACAGTCACTTATTTATTCCTCTATTCCTTCATTATTTATATTATTCCTATCTATCTATCTATTCGTCTTTTACCATCTACATATCTGAGTCAGTTAATTATCAACAATAATGATTGGACTATCTATCTATCTATTTGTTTTTATAATATCTATTTATACATCTGAATCATTATCTACCGAGATGTCTATATAGGCTCATCTATCTATCTATCTATATATCTATCTATCTATCAATCTATCTATCTATCTATCTATCTATCTATCTATCCAGCTAGCTAGCTATCTGTTTGCACTAGACGGAGTGGCATCGTGTGATCGTGTGCAAAATACATGCCTTTAAAAATATTCCTGCCACGCAATGATTCGAGTATTCGGATTGGAAAACAACGATCTGAAAATGAATTAAAACGAACAAGAATATGATATTGTAAAATCCTTCATATAAAGTCCAAAAACAAAAAAAGAGTGTAAAACTAAAGACAAAATAATGATAGTGAAAAAGTTTCACGTAAAAACAAGTGGTAAAATATCAATAGTAAGAAAGCTTCATAAAAAAAAACACCAACAGTAAGAAAGGGTTAAATTAGTGACAAAATAAAAATAATAATAATGGAAATGTTATATCGGAAAATCAACTACAATGAGACAAGATTAATCTGGTGACAAAATAACGATATTTAGACTATTTCATCTAGAGACCAACAACACGATGGGATTAAACTCGAGACAAAATATCAACAGTGAAAATGCTTTATTTGAACAGCAACAACTATAAAATGGGATGAAACTTGAGGTGTGATGATAAAAAATATTTTCTCTGAAAGCAACTACAATAAGATGTGGTTAAACTAGTAAAAAACAGAATGATGAAAATGCTTCATGTAGAAACAACAATAAGATGGGGTAAAATCAGTTACGAAATAATAACAGTGAAAGTGCTTCATCTAAGAACTGACAACAAGATGGGGTTGAATTAGTCACAAAATACTACAGTAAAAATGCTTTATTTAAAAACCAACCACAGGCAGATGGGATTAAACTAGTGACAAAATAATAATACTGAAAATGATTCATTTGGAAACCAAAAACAAAAAGAGTAACAAAATAAAAATTTTGATAATACTTTATCTAAAGACCAACGACAACCAGATGGAGTTAAACTTGTGACAAAATGTAAATGGTGAAAATGCTTTACCTAAAGAACAAAAATAACATGGGGTAAAACTAATGAAAAAATAGTGTAAGGAAAATGCTTAATCTAAAAAAACAACAACGATAAGATGGAGTGGAATTAGTGTCAAAATATCAATCGTGAAATGCTTCATCTTAAAACCTACAACAATGAGATAGAGTTAGATTATTGACAAAATAATGATAGTGAAAATAATTCATCTAAAAAGCAATGACAATAAGATAGGGTAAAACTAGTGACGAAATAATAAGTCTTCAGACTTCAAAATTGGCATCAATACTTTACAAAGTTCTTTTCATGTTGTTTTTTTATTTTTGGAAGAAAGTCATTTTTGATGTTTTGTTGGCTATATCTCAACAGATGTAGTTAATCAATAAAATCTGAATTCACCAGAATCAAGGTTTTTCAAATGTTCTCTTCAGACCATTGCATTCCTCGATGGATTTTTTTTACATAACTTCAAATTCTGATGCTATAGTTGTTCAATTATTGACTGTGATAGTTATTTTCAATGCTACTCGTTTTCTTTTTTTTAATAATTATATTTCCACCTGTGCTCCTTGTTTTCTTGAGACCACGGATGGAAACGAACCTCGTATATTTAAAGGTAGGCACATATAGTTACATCAGGGAAGTATGCGAAGTAAAGTACCGATAAAAATCGAATATCTCCGTACTTAGTAGTTCCTATCCAAAAATGCTTCCTACCAAAAAATATTTGTAAAAAAAAACACTGAAAGTGTTCGCTTTTCTTTTCTCATTTTTCTCCCCCTTCATATTTATTTGTCATTATATTCTAAGTTCCATCCGTTGTATACTCTTTCCCTTCTTTGTCCAATCTTTGTTTTCATTTTCACTCATTCATTTATTGTCAAACCGCAGTCAAGGTTTGAGTTGACTTCGTTTCCCCCCCGAATGCATGAACAATCTTCACGAGATGTAAGGGAGTAAACTCTTCACTGTTCCTATATTTCTTCACGTTAAACCAAACCGGTTTATAAAATTTACATTCTCCTACCCTTATTTGAAGTAATTGCTAATCGGTCTTTCTTATCAACTGAGGTAAACTGAAACATCTTATTTATCCTCGAACTTATTTATTATATATTCAATGCAGAAGTTGCCCTAATCATCTTCAGTTGAATTGGAGTTTGGTTCTGATGCAGCCGGACTTGTGTTTCTATTCGTTTATTTTCTTTGCTTATTTCTTCATCCAATTGTATTTTTCCATTATCGACTTGCATTGTTTTCTATTCGTCTTCCTTTTTGTTTCATCTCCATTGATTCATAAGAGCCTCTCTTCATTTTGCACTCGTTTTGGTATTCATTCTTTTCTTTTTATTTCCTCGTAATTAACGAATTCTTTCTTTTCTTATCGTTTTTATATCAGATTTCTGATCTTCCCGAATTTTGATCACTTCTGTACGCCGCCATATTGTTTTTGCCTTCTTCTCATTCTCATGTTTCAGCCTCGGTTTCACTTCAACTACGCATTTTCCTTCCTTTTTCTATTTTCATTTCGCAATCCTTTGCTTTCACGTTACCCTATTTCGATACTCCAGGCCAATCCCTCCTCCTTTTTTTTTCTTCTTTCCATTCCTCCGTCTGTCTCTCTCTTTTAATCTTCCTACTCTTTTCAATTCTCACTTTATCATCTCTTATCATACTATCGTGTCTTTTTTTTTCTTTTCCCGAATAACTTGACTTATTCTCAGCCAAACTTTTCCATCCTACGCTTTTTACTAAAGGCCTTTCATTCATTCTTATTATACTTCCACAGTGTACACGCATGCGTGTATAGAACCATACATGCAAATACAATAGCTTATACAAATTGACCAAGAAAGGTCACTGCGATCTGCCTATTCATTCAATTGACGTGCGTACAGCGCAGCCATTTCTATGCCAGAGACACTCTTGTATTTGGTTCCATTGTTCTTCTTATCACCTAAAAGACCATTCTTCACTTCTCCTCCTCTTCAGCTTCTTTCTCAACGTCTTCATCGACGGATTAGTCTTTTTTCTCTTTCTATCCCTCTTCCGAACGTATACCGAATTTACGTTTTACATTGCCTTCTTTCAATTTCACTTTCATTAATACGTTCGTTTTGCATGCAGATTCACGAAATACTGACGGGAAGCCCCTGCAAAGTTATCTAAAATGAACTTCAGAGAATGTTGTCGACTCACGAATGCACAGCAGTCGGTAGCGCAATATAGGTAAAAGTTCCAGAAACTCAATGAAGATGCAATATATCCACAATATCAAAATGCCTCTCTTACTGTGCAGTTTTTGCCGCGCAACACAGATTATTTGTTCTTGGAAACTGCTCTCCACTGTGTTGCCATGGAGTTTCTTTCGATGAATATCGGTTCATCCCACATCGAAACGGATCATTGTTTTAGAAAATAAGACAATTGTTATTTTATTTCATAGCGTTATAATAACTATATTACCAGGCAATAGATTTTCCAGCTCATATTGCTTCTTTAGTCAAACTAATGGTTTTTTCCTACATAAATGTACGATATGCATTTTTTCAAATAGATGTGTAAGATGATTAAGGTTAAGGAGGGGAAGTTTATGATATATTCGAGGTCTATCCTGAAAGTATCCTGCCATCACAAAAAGACATAAGGCAATGACTTTTTCATTTACTTCAGAATACCCCTCTTAGACTCATCCGAACGTCCGTTCCACTTTATGGAACAGTTTGCAAAGTCAATTGCCTTGTAACGTTCTCCTTGATCTCATCCACAATCTGAAATCTCCTCATTTCCAATGATTTTTGCAAGATGTAATAAACCATAGGAAGCTAAACTTTTAATTGTAGGTGGGCTTAACTGACCTGAGCAATGCATTTATTACCCCCCCCCCCGAAAAAAAATGACCGACACAAAAAGACTGTTTTGGGAAGCATTTCGGGAGATACATAATTACTGCAACCAGCTTATAAAACTCTCAACCTAATCAGTGCAGTACAAAGATTTGAAATATGAAACATTTCATTGGGGAAACTTATATTTGCTTGTTTAATTTGTTATGATCGAAATGTAATATTTATTGCATCGTTTCTATTTCTGACTTTATTTGGTGTTGCAAGATATATTACTTAGCCCACAAGGCAGTATAGTGTCGGATTCGAAGTTTTCGGGATAAGTTTCACCACGTCATCGTGTGGTGGTGTAAAAATAGAGACTAAGGACAGAATGGTTAATTGTCAATACGACCGTGAACCAGGGAATTAAATCTGACGCACACCATATCGGTCCACAGAAATCTTCTAAGAAACATCTTAACGACTTCAAGATATTGTTTGAAAGGTGTACTTGGCCATTGGGCTGTGTTACCTCAGTTTATTACTATCATTTGTTTAAACTTAAGTATGTAATTGGCTTTGACAAGTAATGATAACATGATTCATAGTTCATGTTTAATTTCACAGCTACTCTACTTGTGTCGTAAAAATGACGACCTTTTCTTTTGTTTCCTTTTTTAAATTCTGCCTGTCCATGCTGTCAGCAGCTTTGATAGTCCCATTTACCCAATCTATGCTTAAAATTCTTACAATTGGTCAACTGGTTCCACTATTGGTGAGTCATTAGGCCGCCAAAGATTGTGTTCGAGTTCAAATCGCAGCAGTTCTGTTTGATTTTATAAGTCAGACTCCTTCAGTGTGACGAAAAACCCAACAGAAATGAATTGATAAACAAATCTGTAATTATTATATGTATTCCGACGTTGAATTTTGTTATATTCCGTCCATTTTCCACTTAACATCATTTTTGCATAAAAAATGTGTACCTTACAAAAAAATGCAGGTATCTGCCGCTCTTTGAAAGTTCTCTTCACGATACTTTTTCGGTTTTGCAACAAGAAAAGGCCGAAAGCAAAAATAACGTTTACATTTGTTTTGCAGCTAGCCGTAACGGCGAATGGAATCTGCGTGCAGCCTATGTCTTTTTTCTCGTACACCCAAGTCTCCCGAATCTCTCAACATCCCTACGACAACTCAGCTTAACATTCCATCATCACCATTTTGGGGTCTGGAAATGCTAAAAAAATATTCGCATACGAATCAGTTATTTTCTTTTCACTCTATGCCATTTCGGCTTCCGAAAATTCTTTATCGGAATGATCTACTTTTCAATTGCAATGCAAAGCTGTACTTTCGTAACATTTTTCTTGTATCCATCAAGTCCTTTTTTCTCTGCCGACAGACATATCGAGTCACCGGCTTATGTATACTTATGAGTAACCTTGAATTTAGAAAGGAAGATCTTTCAGTGAAAAAAAAAAAGGTGTATAAATAAACATTAGAAAAACAGATCTCCAATTCATTTTCTTTGAGAAGTCCTCTTGACGTCAACGAACAACATAATAATTGCTCGTCCAGAAAAAAAAAATTTGAACAATGCGTGTTGGTCTTTAAAAAATGGGATCTCCAAATGGGAACTATCTTTCCCTTTTTCAAAGCATATACTCAGTTTAACCACCATGCAAATTAAAGCAAAATAGACGTTAAATTGCATGTTCTTATCTTAGATTACTATACCTCCTCTGATTATTATCTGTTGTAATGGATGTACCATATAAAGCACTGACGGATGTTGCAAATGGACGAATGAATATAACCAGAAAAAGGCGTCTTGGGAAATATATCGGGAAGGCATAACATGTCTTCTCAAGATAACTATTACTATTGTCATCATTTTCACTCATGAAGTGTTTCCAACAGCTGCACTTGGTATCGCTTACAGGGAATCGAGTGACAGCAAGTCTCATCAATACTATTTTTATAATTATTTCTATCATTTATTATTATTATTATTATTATTATTATTATTATTATTATTATTATTATTATTATTATTATTATTATTATCATATTTTTCATCATTATTCAATATCATGATTTTCAATCACCATCGGTTTTTATTATTATCTATCATTATTCATAATTGTCATTATATTTTTATTATTATTATCAATATCATTATTATGAATTATGATTATTACTATAATTTTCATTATTGCTATCAATTATTATTATTATATTGCCATCATAATCATCATCAATTATCAGTAGTAGTAGTAGTAGAATTTTGCTGCAAAAGAATGACGGTAATATTCAACCAATTGATAGAATATGTGTGTAGGTCCACTGCACATGGCAGAGCAGTGTAGAGTTCAAAGTTTTGTGGATCAACAGTTATCGAGAAATATATGCTCTTCAATTACCCAACAACTAGCCAAATATACACAAATGAAAATTTGGATTGAAAGCAGTTTTTTGCCTTCGGATCACCGCTGGCTGTTTAGCTCAGTGGTAAGAGCAGCGCTACGTTGGAGCTGCAAACTTATCAATGGCAGATTCTATTTCTGCAGCAGCCCCAAATTCTATAATTGTTTCTTTTTCTACTTGCCTTGGTAAATTGAGTGATACATTAATCTTGTGATAACGGGAGACCATTTGTTATGAGTTTGTGTATGATTTAACGCAATTCATATTCATTCATTCTGCCTGACCTAATATATCCCTTTCTTAAATACATACCAGTCACGTTGAAAGAGACGAAAAAGACCGAGAATAAACAAGATGAGAATTTGAGTTGAAAGCAATTATTTGGCCTTTGCATTACTAGCAGCTGTTTAGCTTAATGATAAGAATAAATATATATATATATATATATATATATATATATATATATATATATATATATATATATATATATCATTATGTGAGATAAAGATGTTTTGCTCCAAAAAATCTGCACAAAAACATTCAATTCACCATTTTACATTTATGACGTTTAATTTATCAAGTTTAACGTAACATATCGCCAAGTCATCATAACATTAATTCAATTTTCACCATGTTATTATATGGTAACGTGAAAAGTATACCAGAAGAGAACAATCGAATAGACACTGCGTTTTATTATATCCTGATGATATTTGTACTCGTTTAATTTTTACTTCCCTAGTAGTGACTGGTGGCTTTCAGTGGAGATCAAGTGACAGCAAGTCTCTTAGATATTCCAGGAATCTATCAAGTATCCAGGTGGTCGACATGTGTAGTGCTGTCATCTTGGTGGTTTCAGCGGTCCTCGGATTCTTAGTTCCTCGATTTTTTTATTGGCTCTTTAGAACGAGCATTTTGGCCAATGACCAAGCTCAAGTTAACACAGTTCTTTTAATCAGTAACCCTTACATGGAATAGCAAAGGCTCTTTCACAAATACCATCAGGTTTTTATACACAAAAAACATGACAGCATCGTTAGATTTCCTATCTACCTTCGGTGCTAGAAAGTTTCTGTAAGAAGAAAGACAACGCACGCGTATTTTATTCATACTTGAAAATTTAAATAGAAATAGACAGACTAAATATAATATTTATTCCACTATCATTTGCGATGTGTAAAAAAGGGGTGCCACGTCGGAAAAATATGATTGAAAGAGATGAAATTGAGAGAGAAATAGTCCTGTAATGGGAACATAAAAAAACCTTTGGAGAAAAGAAAAGGAAAACATTTCAGTTCTCAGGTAAGGGTAATTAGATGTGACATTTCTAGCAATAAGTACTTCTGCTGTTTTGAAAAGGTGGCGGATTGAATCTGCTAAGAGTATAAACGAGGTTTGAAAGGTAGAAGGAAACAAGAAATCATAAATCGAAAAAAGAAGTCGAGGAAGAGAAAGAAGGGGATAAGTAGGCAGAGGAGAAAAATGAAAGATAGTTAAAAGATGTCAATGAGAAGGGGAAAAGAGCGAGAGGAAAGTAGATAGAAAGGGAAAAGAAAGGAAACTATAAGATGTTGGTGGAGATAAGTACTTGATTGTTCAGAAAGTAATAGCGTTTTTTATTAGCATAGAAACTTCAAACGAAAATGCGATTGATGGTAAACACGTTTAATCAAAGTAAGTTTCACGTGATTTAATACACTTTTGCCAACGTGTAACAGTGCTATTTGCACCTGCAAAATAATTGATGCTGGAGCCAATGAATTCTTAAAAGATTTAGTCTAAGGATTGCTTCCCCCTTCGATTTTCATGATCGTTAAATACTAATCTCCTCGTCGAGAACTCTGGGGCCAAACAGGAATCGATCCTTGGCAAAAAGTAGGATAGATGTTTTAGGCAATTTCAGTAGCCTTCAGTACACGTTTAACCTCATAAAACAGATCATAGAGGTTTATTTTGCATTTTGTCTTCGGTTTGATGACTTCAAATAGAAGAGAACTATAAAATAACTTGATCCTCGTCATCATCAGTCTTTTAACATCCGTCGTTGGACATAGACCTTCCCAAGGATTCGCTACATTTCTCTATCATGGGCGTCACAGAGCCTATATTCTCTGAATTTGTCTACTTCATTTCTCCATCTTGTATTCTGTCGTCCTTGGTTTCTCATGTGATATCTGGGGATCAATGTTCTGAGTCGTGATGTCCATTGGTTGTCTTTCATTCTTGCAACATGGCCTGCCATTTGCCATTTAAGTTTTCTTAATACATTGTAAGATGTCTCAGACTCCCGTTTTCTTCCTGATATACTGTGCTGTCTTGTGATATCTCCATGTAATATTGAGCATGATTCTCTCATGTGTGCATTACATGCTTCTCAGCTTGCGGGTCTGTCTCTTGGTTAGGTTCCATCTTTCAGCTCCATAAGTGACTATCAGGAAGATGCACTGGTTGTATACTCTTCTTTTTAGGATTATTGGGATCTTCTTGTTTTTGAAAATTGAGCTTGCTCTGCCGAGGGCTTGCCATCCCAGAGTGGTTCTTTATTTTATCTCTTGTTCTTTGAGTATCTGATGGACATTTCTCGTCTTAGGTAGATGTAGTGGTCTACCTTCCCCAGTTTTGCATCTTTAATCTTGACAGATATTTTCTTATTCTCAATGTGATTGTTGTACATGATTTTTGTTTCACTGAAGTTCATGTGTAGGTAAACTTTTTTGCTTAGTTCGTTTAGTTCATCTAGCATTAGTAGGAGGTCGTGTGGGTTCTTTGTGAAAAGGACGATGTCGTCTGTAAATCTTAGGTTGCTGAGATATTTGCCATTTATTTTGATTCTTTTATTCTCCCAGTCCAAGTTTCAGAAGATCATCTTGAAGTAGGTTGTAAAGAATTTGGGCGAGCTTTTCTTACACCTTTTTGGAACTGGAAGGTTTAAGAGTACTTATGTAGCCTGATGAAGGAGTAGCTTTGATTGTATATTTGTTTATAAATGTCTCTTTGAGAAATGAAACCCCATTACTTCTTGGTCAACCTCAGAAAATAAAGAGAAAAAATGGTCTGATAAAGAAAGACGAGGAGTCATTTATGTGTATAAATATCATCATCATCAGTCATTAGAGGTCCACTGCTTGATCTTCCTCCATGAAGACCTTGATTGCGTTGATCTCTGCCATTTACAAATTATATTCAACATGAACGAGACACTTTCCTTGTTTCGAATTTTAGATGTTCACATTACACGTCAGTTACAGCATTAACACAATTGTTACTTATTTTTTCTGAAAGTCGTTCGAAAAAAGAAATATTCCCAGCTGGAAGAGAAAACGTAGTAGTGCAGGAAGTGTTCAATTTATTGCGCACAAAAATGATGGAAACAGCGCAAATTTAGGGTTTGCTTGCATTTATTTGTATTGTACAAAGAACTCTCTCTAAAACCCGCCTATTCATTTTTTTCCTCTACAAATTGACAAATGCTCTGGAGGGAATAAAGTCTTATAGATCGGAAGAACAAAAAATAGTCGCGAAGAAAAATGTTAGACAACGTGGCATGTCAGAAATGCCGATAAAATGAATGTACCAGGTAAGTGTTTCTCTCTGTAAATTCAACATGTGTTAATTAACTTTCATACATTTTTAAAACTTGAATTGAGTTATAATCTTTTTGCTTACCGCATGGCAGCTCAGAGTTCATATTTCGATGATTTTCTGACTGAATTCAGCGATACATTTCTCTGAAAAGTGTCAGTGCAGTGGATAGTCTTCCAATTAGCAGTCTCCGTATTGCGCATCTGTCAACCTGCTTCCAGCTATCTGTTCTCGTTCTGCAGACATGTTCGCCGAACGTTCGTTTACCGTATGGGCGTGTGAATGAATGCCATCTTAAAAATCTGAATAAGGCTGAACTGTAGAAAAATTTGTCCTCTTGTTTTATTCGTGTGAAAGATATAATCGGATTAATAATCAAATTCAATTTAGTTTCGTTTAACGTTTTTGTGAAAACATGAAATGAACGATATGTTTCACGTATCCTTTATCAGTAAAATAATTTGTATACAATATCATTTTAGTCAGGGTCATTTTACATTGTTTACTGCAAAAGTGCTATTCAACCGGATGAACACGTTTGAACATTTGGAAACTACCCAAACGTCTGAAAAAAAAATTATGCATTTACAAATAACTCAAACAATTACAAACGTTATTCATTTGCTTGTGCAAAGGCTGAACGTCAGAAAATCAGTAGATGAACGTTTACCAACTGAACATTCCCTTTTAGTTGGAACGACAGGTTACTCTGCGCATTATAAAGTACAGCCCTTTCCGAAAATGCACCTTTCAAACAGGCATATATGTATGTAAATTAACACACGTACAGATGTCAAGCTGAGGAACAAAAAGACGACCAGAGTGAAGGACGAGGTGAAGAGCATTTCGGTAACTAGAA
>OY735204.1:53037676-53055176 GCA_963457665.1 Thysanoteuthis rhombus | reverse complement strand
TAAAAACTGAAAAAACCAATGTCGACAGTTTTGGTTGACTGTTTCTAATATACGAATACTGCTCGCCTAACTTTCTATAAACCAATTTTCATACGAATTATAAATGTCCCTGTTTCTATAAATACATTATCAATAAAAGAATCATACTTATAAATTATACATGTCCACTATAACCTAATTATACATACGAATGATGCATAGAAATTTAGATATCCTTTCTTCTATAAGCAAATTATACATACAGATGACATACATATAAATCCACTTTTGCAAAATCAAATTATGGATTGAAATTATTCATAAACAGGGTATACCTACTATTGTATGTCGACTAATCCATCGGGGAATTCTGTTTCTTGGATATATGAGTTCGATCCTAATTGTGTGTCTTATATATATGGTTCAATCCTAAGAGGATCCTTTGTTCTGAAAACTAAGACCATTTATAGATACTTTTATTTAAATTTTTTTTCATATAGTTTCTTCCAAGAAAAAGATAAATAACCATGCAACGTGCACATGAGAGTATCATAGTCAATCTTACATGTAGAGATCACAAGACAGCACGATATATCAAAGGCGAAACAAGAGTCCCAGAATCATGAAATCCATTTGGAAACTCAGATGGCGATGGGCTGGTCATATTGCAAGAATGGTAGACAGCCGCTGGACATCACAACTCGCAACATGGATGCCCGGAGATCAAACATGGAACCGAGACCGGTAGAATACCAGATGGCAAGACGGACTGGATAGGTTCAGAAGATATTGGCTCAACGGTGTCTACGATACGGGAAGTTTGGCGAATCCTTGACAAGATATTAGTTCAGCGACAGACGGTGAACGAATGATGATGATGATGATGATGATGATGATGATGATGATGATGATGATGATGATGATGATGATTGTGAAAATGAGAGAAGATCAAAAGAAATGAGAGAGAAGGCAAGAGAGAACTAAAGAGATAAAGTAAAGAAAAATTAAAGGAAAGTCCAGAGAGCAGCAGGAGAAAAAATGAGAAAACTAATAATACACTAATATTTAATGGGTCCCCGTGTGCATTAGAGAGGCTTTTACTTTCTCTGTATATTCACGAATTAAACCATGCAGCATAACAGAGAAGCGATTGTACACTTGTTGTTTCCTAGCAGTAACCCCCGTAATAAGTACGCTCTCCAACCCGGGGGAAATACAAGAATTTAAGGATAGAATAAACGAAAAATTCAATATCTTTGGAAGTATAAGCCACAGGACAACAAATACTTTAGAGTGTACAAGTTACATTTTCCATGTAAATTGTTATGCTAATTGGGTCACCAGTACTGAAAAATCATGAAACTCAGCTTTAACTGGATATTTCATCTCTTGGCGAGAAAATCCACTCAATGTTTGGAAATTAAAGTTTATATTTCTGATACATGGAATAATTAGGAAACATCTCAATAGATGATATTTATATGGATTTATGGCCAGTTCCCTCTGAGTAAAATTCAGCCTAAAAATTTTATTAAAAAATGGCGAACTTTTGAAACTTATTTTTTTACCGCTCCAAATGTAATAAGTTCATATTGTACAGAGTAAAAGAGTAAATGTTACCTCTCTAAGCATGGATCATCATAGCTGCTTTTTAGAATTTGTATCCCTTAATGTAATCAACTCTTATAACTTATTTGTTAGTAGGTCACTAGAGTTTAACTTCTTGGCGGTATTCTTAAAATTTGACGCAAATGACTACATAAAATCTTGTAAAACCTTATTGAAAAAACGTGGTTGATATCGTAAAAGATGATGGTTATGAGTTAAGTGTGTTTCAGTTTAAATGTAGATAAATACAAGAGTTAAATGTGTACGACAATGTTCACTGGAACAGTGAAAGAACACCCATGAATATAATGAATAGTCAGGGAATTCATAACACTTGAAAAGGTTCTACACAGATTAAGGATTTGTATCGTTTTGAGTTATGTAGTAGTTATTATATCATCACAATGACATTTATAGTTGAGTCAATTTGAGATGGGGTGCGATTTCCTAGCCATCTGGGCACTTCACACCTTACTAAGGGCGTTTTCGATAACTTTGACCATGATGCAAACACCCTATTTGGTACAGCTAGCAGTCATGAAATAGAGAGTGCCCTGTTTCAAGATGGCAAGGGCACAGTAGCACGTAAACTGAAAATTTCTGAGAGAAGGACACAACATGGTGGCAAAACGTTCGGTCGTGAATTGAAGTAACAAGAATTTCAACCTTTCAACTTACCACAAAACAAAGCTAATTTACCATAGTAATATGATGCTCAAACTGATTACCAACAAAGATTAAGGATTTAGTGAATGGTATACAGACAAAACGTCACTCACTACATTGGACATATGTGAGACAGGCTCCAAGACTGTTAACATTGAAACTAGAGATCAAATCCCGCTGTCGTGGATCATAACCGATTCAATCGTGAATATCCCATTCTTCCTTTTCCAGTGATATAGTATGACACTGTTTACAAAAGCAAAAGAGACTTTCAGAGAATACTTCAGAATCTTGATCAGTCAAAAGTAACAGTTTCATAGCACGCGTGATACAGTTGATTCGTCCTGAAAACTTTCAGAATGTTATTCTGTTTTTATGTTTGATCAAGAAGGATTTTTGACCCCAACTTCTGAGAGTTTTCTTATCAAGGAATCAGAGACTGTACTAAATAAAGATGATTTCACAACCCTGACAAAGGTGAGTGATTTTATTACACGGTATTTACTAGGTCAATACCAGCAAAATTGGAATAAAAGAGATGAGGGCCTTCAGCGATCTCTGATATTAGACAGGGAAATGTCAGATTGGACCTGGTCTTCGACTTATACGTTTAAAGATCCATCAGGGATTCTGAGAGAAGGTGTCTTCAAACAGTAGTGGGGAATGGATTGAATAATACTGGAAACGACACTCCGCCACCAGTAGGGATGGACAGACTTTCCCCAGGATCCACCACATTTCTCTATCATGAGCGTCACAGAGCCAGTATCTTCTGAAAATGGCTAATTCATGTCACCATTTCATATTCTACAAGCTAAGGTTTTGCACGTGATCTCTGGAGATCCACGTTGTGAGTCGTGATGTCCAGCGGTTGTCTGCCATTCTCGCAACATGACCTGCCCATTGTCATTCAAGTTTCCGAATAGATTTTATGATGCCTCAGACTCCCGTTTTCTTCCTGATATACTGAGCTGTCTTGTGATCTCTACATGTAAGGTTGAGCATAATTTTCTCTTGCGCAAAGATGCAAAACTGGGGAAAGTAGACCACTATATCTACCTGGGACAACGTATCTTTACGAAACTTCTAAAAGAAGTAGGAATCAAGCGAAGAATCACCCTATGATAGCAAGCTTTCGGTAGAGCAAGCTCAACCTTCAAAAACCAGACGATCCCAATAACCCTAAAGGGAGAGCCTACAACCAATACATCCTCCCGATAATCACTTACAGAGCTGAAACATGGAACCTAACCAAGAAATACCATTCTAAAGTCCTGATGCAGAAGAAGCTTTTATGCACTCTGTACTACCTGCTGTTCATCCACTGGCTGGATGCAATTACACCAATATAGTGGATACTAAACATCCAGCCTTAAATGGAAACCTGATCAAATATTTGAAGGACTTTGGTTCTGCATCGTGTGGTATGGACAACATTCTACCAGCTAGCAAAGCATATCTAGTACAAATACTGAAGAGAAACAGTAAATGCACAACAATGGACTAACCAAGAACCCTTATGTGACTATCGCAGCAGAACGGTATCCTCCGATGAGCTTCCACCCAGACACCATGCCACGAATGGAAACTTCCGTAGTGTTTATCATGGTATCTTAATTACAATCTCTGTATACTAAGCTGAATACAATTGTTAATGAATTGGAAGAATTAGAAAAACTTCTGACGCAAAAAAGAGCTGTGAAGTCAATTCCAAAAGAATTCTCAGACATTTGCTACTGCACATAATGTGAAAGTGACAAATGCATCTCATGTAAACATGGACTCCTTTGCCTGAAGTTTTTCAAATAGTAGGACGATGGATATGTGTCACAATGCAAGAACCCTCTAGTTCTTTTGCGGCAGTAATGATAAGATATACTGACATAGATTTGATAGTTTTTCTCTGTGTGACTTTCACTGTATGTAGGATTTCATTTCATAAACCAACAGAAGTACAAGTTTTAAAACAGCATCATATTCCAATAAATTATATGGACGGAATGTTTAGTAGAAAGCTATAAATATTTCCAATCGGATGTTTTCGAATAATTCCAAGCATTAGTAATGTGAAACTTTGGATTTAACCAAGAGAGGTGAAATCTCCAGTTATAGTTGCGTTTCATAACCTTTTGACTTCTATCAATTTGTATGAAAACTATTATGAATAAAGAAGAGCTCTAATACAAACACTTGAAGGTATTATTTGTCGTTCTGTGATGTATATTTCTCAATATATCGAATTTTCTGTTTTTTCTATCACTAAATTCTGATACTCTCTGAACGACGGTGGTATATTTATGATGCCATTACTGGGTTTACTGAAAGGATACAAGGAGGATACCGTCACTTTTCTGTTATGCCACATAGTTTGGTTTGCAAATATACAGAGAAAATTCAGGCCTTCGGGGACCTCTCAGCATACTGTGTATTAACGCCCTTCTCATTTTTCTTCTGCTGCCGATACATTACAATACAAGAAAAAGGATGATCAAAAAAATACATGTATGCAGCTCATTGTCAATATCTATCGATCCCCCACGCTCTTGCTCGATATATACTGTGCGTAACACTTTTTGATGAGTGCACAGATACTACACTCTGATTTTATATGTGACATTTTGATCCTATGCATAGTGCACAACTATTACTTTTTTATCTTAAGCTGTTAGGAGATCCTTTAATCATATCTTCAGTATACATATACTCAGATTCTTGGTATAATTGCCGAAACAGACGTGGTTAATCCCGTTATTTCTTGCAAATTCTATGCTAGTTTAGTAGTAAAGCAGATTTATGGCATCATAGGTGTTTTTCACTGGGAAAATATGAAATAAAGTAGAGCAATCATTTTGAAAACATTTAAATTCCAGAGAATAATTAGTAATCTATCAAAATAAGGTCTTCATAAGTCAAAAAAACCTCTTCTCCTAAAATGCTCTTCTCTCCAGAAAAAAGAGGTATTTTTGGAAGGGGTGTGGTAGAGTCCTGGTGCCAATTTTTAAGTCTGTTGACAAAACAGTATGGCCTGGGGCACTGAAACACAAAAACACACAAACATATAAACAGACAGACAAACAATCGCATCAACAAACACACACGCATATAAAAATAAAAATCAAAGTACCTTTCGACATTTTCGATAGCCACGGTTGTTCTGAAGACTAAAATAGGCTACATTGTTCAAGAGTTATTAAAACGCACAAGAATGGAAATAAAACGAAATGAAGAGGAAAATGAAAAAAAAACGATCTAATCATTTGCAAAATATAAAGAGAACGAAAGAAACAAAATTCAAACACTTCGATATAAACATTCATTTTGTTTGTGCCGCAAGGTTTTGATATTAATAAAATAACACAGAATTTAGCTTCTCTTAAAGAATGACAACCTACCGAGGCTTCGTTCAAATCAGGTGCAATTCTATCGATTGCTTGATGACAAATCCTTGCCTTTAAGCGGTTCATACTTTCAATTTTATATTTTTAAAGGAGGAAACAACAGTTATTTACGTCATACAATGCGTAAATTGCATATGTCTTTGTATAGTAAGCACATGGGATTTGTATTGTATAGAAGATTATATATTTCTGAGTGTGACAGAGGTCGATGTTCGAGCACAGTTACTGATAGCAATTTTCTCAGAGTTATTCAACGCTACAACCTGCCATTAAATTAATTTTATCAAATATCCATCCCCTAGCTATTCCCATTCTCATAGGGCTGGATCAACAAAACTAACTGATTAACATTTGTTCGATTATGATGAAAACAAGTCTGGCTAGTCACTCAATGGAAACTGTCAAGTGACCAACATATTTTCGAAGTATGCTGAGTTAGGGGTGATCAATTAAAAAAAGATGAATATGGGATGATCGATGAATACATTTATTTCCAACTTCATATCTATCATACCATATACTTTCCTAGTATTGGCCTTTTTTTTTCGCTTCAATAAATATCTTGGTACTGTCTTGACGCATATCTTATTTCGGCCTCTCTTATTTATTGAGCAGTAGTTTACATAGCGAAATATTTGAGACTTTGCTAATAAATCTATACCATCAGACGCTAGACAATTCAGTAAAATATATCACCCAATCACATCTTCGGCAGAATTCATGCATAGTCAAACTATGCATACTATTGGTTGGTAATCATTGAGAAAAAGTCCTCATTTTCAACAAGATAAGATAAACGAGAGAAAAAACTAGAATTGTACCCCTAACTAAAACATATTTCGGGAAGGGGCTTTAAAGAAATTTATGGAGATAATAAGGAGTTGATGTTTACATTTTCAAACCAGTGCAACACATACCTAGACAGATAGACAACCAGTTTTTGTTGGCGGTTTCTTATAGAAACCGTCAATCAAAACTGTACATAGTCTCTATATTTTCACTTTCTTCTTCTTTTGTGTTTTAAATTACTTTTGTCAAATCATTATCATCACTGCCACTCATGATGAGTATAGCAGTTCCTACGAGAGTACAGTGTCATGTGCCCTCTATGGAGCAGCTTGTGATCGAGTGCCTGCCTAGAAAGAAATTCTGTCATTCGAACAAGCTCAACCTTCAAAACGATTCCCATGAGTTGGAACCCAACCAAGACACTGACCCTCAAACTGAGAACCATGCGATGTACACATGAGACAATCATACTCAACGTCACTTGGAGAAACCACAAGACAGCACAGTATATCATGGAGAGATAGACATAGAATCCATTTAAAAAATCAAATGTCTATGTGCTTGTCATGTTGGAAGAATGGCAGACAACCGATGGACATCACGATACACATGAATCTCCAAAGATCAAATGCAAAACCGAGGCTGGCAGAATATAATATTGCAAGACATATACGACAGTTTCAGGAAATATTGGCTCTGCGATGGCCACGGTAGATAGGTATGGCAAATACTGGGGAAGATTCATGTCCAAAGACGGACGATAAAAGACTGATGATAAGCTGAGACGGTGGCAGAACAACCTTATTGCTGCTTTAGTCAAATGTTATTCACAGAGATTCACCCATTGTGAGTAATAGACCAGGCACAGCCTCACTTGACTCTGGCGATCATACTAGAAGCAGTGAATCCAGCGCCGTTCAACCCGATCAATTATATTTGGCCATTATAGCAAGGTTAAGTAGCAGTAGAGGCTTTGGCTTTAAGATACCACCTTGTCCATGTAAGGTTACCTCTTAGTCAATGCTTCAAGGAAAGAAGACTGTAAGTACGGGTCGGTGATAAGGAAATGCAATATACGTCAAACTAAGAGAATGTTCAGATAAGACAGTGATTTTGAACGTGTGATCGCACGCCCCACGAGGCCATAATTTAAATATATGTGGGTCGGGGCAAGTTGGAATCTGGAAGTGAGGAGCGCTCCGTGGCTCAGAACTGCGTCGTATCAAGGCTTAATTACACAACACAATTGATTCCTAATTACACAGTACCACCAATTACTAATTTCACTATAGATTCTAAGGTAACAAATTCTTATCTCATTAACTTTGTGAAGTATAGAAGCGATGAGGTCATCGGGTTGTTCTTAGTACATATTGCACCATAAATAAATCACAATCATTTAAGTAAGTATGCTGATTTAAAACTCCAAATTTTGGTTAATTTCTCCAGTTTTAGATAATACAATCATTACTTTTCAACACCAAATCTTTTATCAAAGTAAGGTGGAAGGCAGAATGTTTGGACTGTCGAAGGTATGATGGTGCAAAGAGGGTTAGAAACACTCGGATAAGAAAAGATCCCTACTGTCAGCAGGAAAAATATACGAGAGAAGTTCGGTTCCCATGAGAAAGATCAAGTCAGACTCCTATTTCACTTGTTAATTATTGAAGAAGTTGTAAACTTTTGTCTGAATAAAGTAAGAGCTTTCCTGAATATCTAGCTTCCATAGTTTTATTCACTCTGATAATTGATATCAAAACCACAGTTCATAATACAAAGCAATTTTTGTATCGAAGATTTTATCAAATTCACTATCCAGACATTTGTATAGCAGATTTGCTATTCGGTTATTTTTAAATAAAATAAGAATTTCATTGTTTTCAGTCTATAACATGAGCATATGATCAAAATTATCCTTTTTCAATATGGAATACGAATACTTTGAGACGATTTTCATGATTTGTATGTAATATCCATCCGTAAAAATCATGAATTTACTTTGGATCGACACAATCTTTCCTTCTCCGATATGAAATATAAATACATAGAGAAAATAAATACTCACATTCATAAGTAATATCAGTTTAACATAAAGTTTGTCGACTTATCAAAGATCAATAAATTCAACAGACAAGTTTCCAACGAAAAGTCTGTTCTGATAGCTTTCGTTCCATATTAGCAGTAACGAAGATATATTAGCGAACCCTGAATATCAACAACAGTTTTGGATACCTATACTTACCTTAGAATCAATATAACTAGGGATAAGTTGATGCAAAAACTTCTGCCATATTTTTATAAATAGGTTTATTTAGGTAAACTGATAGCATGATTGTTAAGTCATCAAGGTATTTTCCCTGGCTCTCTAAAATTCTATGCCACCTTTCAGATAAATTTTGTACTCTGCTGTGAAAGATGAATCGTAGTTTTGTGAAATAGAATTTTTTTTTCATGTCTTCAAATTGTTGGATCCGCTGACCAAACAAGTCAAGGGAAAAGGAACACTAAAAAATCTGGCAAAAACTCAAAATTTCGAAGAAATCTACACTATCTCCCTAACTGTTTGCTAGGTCACATATATCATACGGGGACAGGCAATGCGATTCAGGTAAATCATTAATCGACTCCACAAGTAAATTGCTCACTGGAGCGTTGGAAAGTTATGTCCAGGTTCTAGCGATTTGCAATAAAGAATTCGCATCCTTGAAAATTAGAGGGGAATTTTTCTTTCCGTCAAGAGATTCTCTTGAGACAAAACGTGGAATGTCTTTTTTTTTTTTTTCGTTTGGATTCTCATAATAAATACATTTTTCATTGTCATTGACTATTCTATCCAGAAATTGATATTTTATGTGTCTTTCGGTATGTCTAAGTGGAATCCATTCTCATAGCTCCTGAGTTTTGACAAGCATTGTAAACGACTCCATCTAAACACTTTTTCTCTATTCCTCATTCTGCTAGAATACTTGTCGCCGCTATCTTCGATGTTTTGAATGCTTAACTTTAATAGCATTAGTGATATGATTAACTTGATTTTTCATTATTAGATTGAACATTGTTTTTCATTACTAGTTTTAATTAGTATTTATTTTATCTTAGTTTCAGTCGCTTGTTATCGAAACTATCCAGATCTTCTTCCTGTCGTCGTTGTAAACAGTGTGGATTGGAAATGAGGAATATGTTTTGGGTGAGATTTGAACTTTCATTCTTTGTTCATCTCAGGTAAAGAGTCATCATGCGCAGCTACTCCACACACTGAGCTACGAAAGCCAGTTGCTGCAGACAAAAAAGGGGATATGAGGTCCCATCGTGCCGAAAGTTTCTTTATTTACGATCGGAGCCATTTAAATGGCTGTTGAAGGATGGTCTGAGTTGCTGCGATAAAGACAAACTGAAATTAAGATGAAATAAACATTACTCAAAAATTATTCAATACTCACAGTATTTTACCTAATGCAAGCACTACCTGGACCCATGGAAATTTCATGGATGTTGACGGCTAAATTTATTCATTATCTCATGCCTCTGATCTTCTCTCACTCTTTGCCTGTATGTTATGTTCTGATTAATACTGTAAAAACTTTAAATGAAAGACGCTGAGAGCCAGTGTTGAATAAAGTAATTTATTATTATCAATACAGGGGGGGGGACAATTCTTGCTAACCAATTGCCCACTAGCCCAAGCTAGCTACTGCTTATAACTCGTCGAAACGGACAATCCCTATCGACAAATTAGGTTAATAAACAGCATTGTATCTTCTTATCTCTCTCAATTTTTGCTGCCTGTCCGTTTTGACTGATCTACATTCAATTATTAGATGCAAAAATGTTCCTCCGTTAAGTAAACGACCTTTTTCTCCCCTCTCTTTTCTTATCTTATTATTCAAGTACATAACTCTCTTCTTACCCTTTTATTAAACTACCCATGTCTTTGTCTCTTCTTTTCATTTCATTCAACTTTTTCTCTCAACTATCTCTATCTCTATTACTTCCCTCCTATTAGGCTATCTTACTTATTGCCTTAATTCTCACCGACCTCTTATAAAACGTGGACTTATGTTACTATTAATAGTGTAGCAACCAGAATAATATTCTAGATAATATTAATGCTGATACTCTTAGATCATGTGAACAAAATAATAAAGATGGCAGTGCTTGGTTTTGATTTACGGAATCTCGATATGAAGAGAGGTTCAGAACTGAGTCTTATTAAGGCTTAATTATACTATACAATTAATTCCCAATTACACTGTACCACCAATTACTAATTTTACAATAGATTAACTAGTAAATAATCCTTATTTCATTAACTTTGTGAGGTATCAGTGCAACGAAGTCTTCTGGTTGTTTTCCACTAAATTTCACGCCATAAATAAATCTCAATCATTTTGGTGAGTATCAGTATTCATACGTATCAGTACTTTTTTTACAAAAATTTTTCTTTGTAGATATTTTTTCCTTGATTGAAAACTCTAATTTTTGGTGAATTTCCTTATTCAAAATTAGATTATCATAACTGTAAACTTTGGTGAATTTCCTCATTTAACATTAGATTATTATAAATTTTCAACACTAAATTTGTTTAATAATGTTAAGGTTGGTAACATAATTTTCAAATTATCGAGTTAGGGATGGAGCTGTGGAGGGTTTCCCAAACAGTACCAAACAGTACTCAAAAGATTGCGCTAGGAACATTTGTATTAAATTGGAAACTCAACTGGTCAATATGCAATGTAATATTCTGGATCGTCCATTAGACCCAAACGTAAATAATTCCCAGACTGAGACTGAGACTGAGACAGGTATTAATGCTATGGGAACTGGCATAAATCCGTTTCCTCTCCTCCAGCTATGAGAAAATGGATGACACCACTTCGGGTGCTTGTTGCCTCTAAGTTTCACTTCACATGTCGCAAAACTTCGAAGAACTAGCCGAGACGGAGATACTAATGATAAGTGAAGCCCAAGCAGAGACAGCTGATGTCGTAGCAAGCCTAACTACAACTACTACTACTACTCAAATCATACCTCAATGCTATGCAAAATGTACAATAACCCTTTCTGTGCACCTTTCTACACTTCTAAATGAATTTATCCATTGCATTGTTCTGTGTAACGATATTTGTTCTTGGGTTGCAAATGTCATTATCTAATTGCTAATGTGTAAAAAGTAAAGAAAAAATGGCTTTTATTCCCTTCAAGCTTTACATTTGTGACGAAGACAGTGATATGCATATGTTGTTATTTTCCTTACTCTCTGTAATAAAAGAAAGTATAAATTAGCCCTCTGTTCAATTAAGAATGAGTAAATCACAGACTATCATCGTCCTTTCCGCGAAAGTAAGGTTCAAAGGGAACAATGTACCTTTTTTCACGCATAATCAATTAGAAAATAGCCCTTATCACCCAGGAACAAAAAGGCAAGCATACCTAGTTAGTCACAGGATAGAAACCACCCCATGACTGAGGTCTTTTAGCAGCATGCTGTGTTCCCATGATCAATTTGAAAAATTGGAAAAAGGGGTGATCAATGAATAAGTTACTTCTCTCGACTTTTGTTAGGCAGTTATCACTCATCCGAAATTTTTTAAAGCAGCGTGAACGCTACCAGACACAAACTATGGGACTGTTTTTACATGAACTTACATTGTAGATTAAACACCCTCATACCCTGAAAACCTTTTCTTGGGGATTTAAAAGATGCATGGAACTAAAGGTTTTTCTAGATATCATCATCATCATCAGTCTTTTAGCGTCCGCCGTTGGACATAGACCTTCCCAAGGATTTGCCATACTTCTCTATTATGGGCGTCACGGAGCCAGTACTTCCTGAACTTGTCTAGCTCGTCTCTCCATCTAACATTTTGCCAGCCTCGGTTGCGTATGTGGTCTCGGGGGATCCATTTTGTGAGTCATGATGTCCATCGATTGTCTGCTATTCTTGCAACATGGCCAGCCCACCGCCATTTGAGATTTTTAATGGATTCTATGATGTCCCTAACTCTTGTCTTTTCTTAGATGTACTGTTCTGTCTTGTGGTCTCTCCATGTGAGGCCCAGCATTATTAGCATTATTCTTTCATGTGCACACCAAATTTCTAGGTATGACAACGAGTAAATGTTTAAATATATATATCTTTTAACTCTATGGCCGTAACTTTTACGCGTGAAAAATATATGGATAGAGAGCCAGTCAGACCAACTTAAATACTAAGGAAACCTAAGTGGACAGTTTTGGTAACTGTGCTTTCTGATTTTATTTTCAAACACTAATTAACTTAGTAAAGGTATTGCACAGTGTTGTTCATTGTAAGAGTTGCAGGGTGGCCGAGAAGATCATGACTCTGTGAATGGAATCAGAGAGCCAAATTCGAACCTGAACTGGTACAGTTTGTGTTGCCTTTGCGCTAAAGTCCTTGGGAAAAGCATAAATCCATCTTTCCTCACAGCTATGGTTGAAATAGTGCAGGACAAATTAAGTGACGTGACAAGGGCTGCTTGTTATCTCTACATCTGTTTTACATATCGCAAACGAACCGAGTTGGTAGTAATGAGATATGCGAAGCTCAACCAGGGACGGCTGAAACCGTAGCCAGCGAAAGGGTGCTACTGACTCGATGTTATTCATTCAATTCTCTGTTAATTAGTTGTAGTAACTAATTAATTAGAGCCTTGAGTAGCAAACAAAAGAGAAAGAAAAGCAGTAGTCGCCTCTTTCTTTTTCTTCCTCGTTCATGCAATGTCTTCAGGATTCCCCGGCCCCCAGGGAGGAATGATGAAAACATTTAACATGTTACGATAAGTCTTACCCTGTGGCTGCATCGCTAAGAGAACAAAGACTGCGGGAATTCTTCTGCTTAATCGGATTAACTACATTAATAGGATTACGTGCTTTAATTTAGTCGCTGTGATGGGATTTCTCACATCGAAACAATCCGACTCGACATTGAAGTAGCTAGGTGGTTCGAACGTCGTACTGTATGCCTTGAAGCAGCTCTTCTAAAACTGGCAAATGATTTACCCGAAGGGAGGGATGAGTTATTTTCGGTGCGAAGGAAATTAAAAGGATGAATGAATGAAGAGTAAATGATTTTATTTACTCAGATATTTATATTTTCCTATGTTCAACAAAGTATGTTTTAGTGACAAATTTAACACAATAAGAAAACATTTTAAGACTTGCTCTACTTTGATTATTATAATTCTCCTTTGGGTTTATTTTATTACACTGTGTTTTATTTACATATTTTAGGATGTTCAGAAATTTTGCCAAAATAAACATCCAAACGTTTTTTGAGTTTTTGTTTAACATGATAAGAAAAAAATGGATTCTGCTTTAAACGATACACAAAGGAGAATAGGAGAAAAATCATCAAAAACAGGAGCATTTTGTTGAGGGGGAATGGAATTTTGTGATAAAAATTACTAAGACAATGACATCGAAATGTTGTGAAAGCACTGTCTTAAGGTTTATGTTCTGTTTCAAATGATTAAGACAAATACAATCTCCAATGTTTGGGTTTTTTTTCCTCTGTCCACTGAGTGCTTACAAATGAAAGTTGATATCAGAGGAAAAACTGTCGTGTTCTACGGATATTTAATAAGTATGAACTCAAGGACAAGTGGAAGTACTAAAAAGAGGAAATTGAGGTAGGGGAAATCGAGTAGCACCAATTTTTTTTGTACTTTATAAGTCAATATCTGAAATCTAAGCTTAGACTTGGAAAATAACTGTCAGCACCAGTTGAGAAAATCCAACTATATTCAATCAGGAGGCAGACCATGCCCTGTTCTATGCATTTTCTGATGGTTTCATGACTGGCCTAATATGTGCCTTAGATAGAAAAGGTATCCAAGGCAAATATCCTCTTCCTATTTCAGGTGATTATATGGTGTTTAACCTATGAATCCAGTATAATATACAAGATTCTTCACATCTAAATATTTATCATGTCTTTCCAACAAGCACCAACTGTAAATTTTCGATCCAAGGAAAACGGTCGAAGATTGTTAATACTGATTTTAAAACCGAGGCATTTCCTTTTGAATGGTTGCTGCAGCACAATCTTCCGAAACCTAGTTCACATCATACGACCATGGACCGACTTAAACTATGGTGGATGAATATCAGGCAGGAAACAATAACATTTTTTAGATCAAGTGAGTTATTACTTGAATTATATTCTGAGGGAGGTATATTTTTTTGCTTGTAGTGAATGGACATACGTTAGCAATTTATATATATATATATATATATATATATATATATATATATATATATATATATATATATATATATATATGTTTGTGTGGATGTCCGTGGAAAGGGGAGGAAAATCTGAGAGTTTGTTCGTATACATATATTGAAGTAATGATTAGAAATGTTTGACCTTAAAAAACCTGATTGGAAGATTGAAGTATACTTTGATCAAAAGTAAATGAGCTGTTTTTTTTTTCAAATTCAAAAGGAATCAAAAACATTTTACATTCAATGAGTTCGTATCCTTGTAATATTATATATATATATATATATATATATATATATATATATATATATTGTTTGTGTGAGTGTGTGTGTGTGTGTGTGTGTGACTGCAGAGAGAGTTTGTTCATATTCACAATGGTAATAGATATGTTAGATCTTAGGAAACCTTCAAACACAATTATATGATTGTAGTATACGTTATTCAAAAGTAAATGGGCTTATTATTTTCAGAATCTAAAGGAAACAACAGGCGGACGCTTGCTGACGTGTGCTAGAAATACAAAATGTTTACATTCACTGGATACATGCCACACACACACACACACACACACACACACACACACATATATATATATATATATATATATATATATATATATATATATATATATATATATATATATATATATAGCTCTATTTACTGTATTAAATATTGGGCACTGTAATTAAACATATCAACATAAATTACGCTGACAGATATTCGGGGATAAGTGACTAAAGTGACACAAATACATTTTCGAATATGTTTGGTAAATATTTAGTGTTTGAAGCTTTAAAGCTTTCGAGATTATATTTATATACGTGTGTGTATATGTGAGCGTGCTTTGTGTGCATTATTATTTATATATATATATATATATATATATATATATATATATATATATATATATATATATATAAATATATGTATGTATGTATATATATATATATATATATACATATATATACATATATATATATACTGAAAAGTATAGCCATTCTTGTGTGTTCCTTTTTCTGATGGGTTCTCGGGAATTCTGTTCAACCTCACATGGAGAGATCATAAGACAGCACAGTATATTTGAGAGAAGACAGAAGTCTGAGGAAATCATCGAAACTGCTAGAAAACTCAAATGGCAATGGGCTATACATGTTGCAAGAATGGTAGACAACTCATAACGTGCATCCCAAATAACAAGTGCAGGGCTGTGGCCAACAGAAAGTGTGATGGCGTGACAAGGTAAATAAATCCAGAAAAAGCTCGCTCTGCACTGCCCACGATGGAGAGGCCTGGCAAATCTTGAGAAAGGTCAATGTCCAACGATGGTCACCAACAGACTGATGATGATGATGATGATATTTCTAGAGTCAGTTCAAATGAGTGTACGAAATTTATAAATTGATTTTATTTATCTCAATTACTTTTGACCAGCTCTGTTCATTATTGATTCCGTTTTTAATGTCATATTTTCAGCATTAATTTTTCGAATCAGTTACGTCATTACAGTTAGTATTGAGTTGTTAATATACTTTATTGCTCAATTAATAGAAGTTATGTCATTGTTTTATAGGCATTTAAGGGTGTTGGTAAGTCAAATAGAATAAATTGATACTAACTAAAATGACATGACTAAAACGAGATACCAGATCGAATGAATAATATAAAAATAGGGACATTAAAGACAAGTTTGACGAAGTAATGTTCGAAATTACTTAGGATAGATAAGGATAATACGACAGGACATCCGGAAAATTTGTATTCTCAATGATATATGTTTAAAAGAAGAGATACTACCTAAATACATTTTATATATATATATATATATATATATATATATATAATTAGCAGCAAATTATGATTAACGTTGATGTCTGTGTCTATACCACACATATATATACATATATATATATATATATATATATATATAGATAGATAGATAGATAGATAGATAGATAGATAGAAAAAACAAAGGTTTAGATGATTTCTCATGAAAGAAATAGCTTAGTTTCGTAACATGCTGCAAATGTTGACCAAAGTCGGATTCGAACTAGTTACTGCTGTAACTTTCCCACCACTACTCCATAGTGAGATTCCCAAAACGATTCACTAAACTTCGTTTATTCTGACGAAATGCCAAAATTCGTGACACTTAGTAAAGTATAAAGTTGAAACAATAGTAAGGGACAAAAAAAATTAACTCGCCATTCATTACTCGACGGCCAGATGGCAAAGGAACGAGTAAATGAAAAAATTCCAAAGTATATTTATTCCACTATATAATCGTATTAGAAACCATTTTTTTCTTAAAAGTCAGTAAAAAAAATTTGTTTTAGCGAATGTTTACGTACAGCACTTCAGCATTGAACCATACCTTCCTTGAAATCTTCAGGCTTCTGAGGGTGACTTGGATTGTTTTATTAAAATCAAATGTCAGATATTTGTATCATGGTGGTCTCGCTGCTAATCTATTTCTGTTGTAACATCTTACCAAGATTTGTTAGTCAGGTAATGTCCCTTTCAATTGAAAACTTACCTTTCTGTACTTGAAAATTCAACTGCACCAATTTATTCCCCTTCACTTTCGTCTTATCCCCTCTTTGTTGAAACTATTTTCGGTAAATAGTGGCATTTGGATTGAGGAGACGAAGGAAGAAAATGGTGCAGAGCAGAATCTAAAGTAACACCAAATACAACATGGAACTCTTTTCCAACTTGGAACAAAATGTTTTGTTTGTTGGTGAGTTTTTGTCACTGTTATTAATGCTTAGAATTGAGTGACACCAATACGGGTGATTGTTACCACAATGTCAATATC
>OY735204.1:53033861-53037476 GCA_963457665.1 Thysanoteuthis rhombus | reverse complement strand
TTCTCTGCCTCGGCTAAACTTCAAAGTTCTACAAAGTTTGCGATATGTTAAGCAGAATTAGAGACGGCAAACACTCGAAATGGTGTCCCTTACTTCATTTTGATCTAGTTTACTCGCAGCTTAGAGGAGAGATTGTTTCATGCCTTTCCGTTGGTTCGTCAGTTCCAATCTCCGTGCACCTGACGAATTCGACACCGACACTTCCATCGAAGAGGAAATCAGGGAAGGGAACAGGCTACTCACTGGTTTATCAGTCAGTAGACAACTATCACTAGACCAATTCCTTTCTGTAGCACGCTGTGTTGAGGGTGATCACTTAAAGATGCGAAAATCGATGATCTATGAATAATTCATTTCTCTTGTTTTTTGTTGGGTGGTGATAACTAAATACCTGGATTTTTGAAACTACACAACCAAATAACCAATTTAGCATAAACTTATATTGTAAACCGAACCCCCACTAAAACTTATTGGAGGGTATCATAAAAACAAAAACTAAAGAAACAATTTTTCTAGTCATAATGAAGAGTGAACCTTTAGATATTCAGCACTCAAGTTCCATTCAGGATGCATAGATAGCCAGAGCCACTTAATACCTGGAGAAACCTATGTTGACAGTTTTAAGTTTATAATAAATAATCCCGTTATATACGATTTCGTGTCCAGCCGTTCTGATTAACAGATTGAGACAAGGCATATCGACAGGTCATTGTTATTAATTGAGGAATAACTAATCTTGTTTATCCTCAGAATTACTGCATTCTCACAAGTGAATGGAATCAGCCACAGCTCTATATAAATCACTTAGTTTTCACATCTCTGAAAGTCAGGTTGTCCAGGCTGTAGCCCCGGAATTTTCCGACCTGAAAGAGGTGGGATCACTGGATTGGTGGCACGGAGAATGCAGTCTCGGTGAAACGCCTGTATCCACCCATTCCGTTTCCGAAGCACATTAAAAACCCTAATGTCTTACTACCTTGGGGAAGGTTAACCTCAGACATTTTTTTAAAATGTCCGAAAAAATTTGATAGATACCGAGTATGATTCGCCAAGGTATTTTGTGAACAATCAGTCACTGCAACTCTTCAAAGTCATGTCACTGTTTGTTTTAACTTTTTGCGGGAAGGCTTTCCTGCATAAATAATATGAGGTTCAGTGAATCATTATCGTAATCTTAATAATCATAGTATGAATTATGGTATGAAGTTTTGTAACGCAATATTTCATTTATTAAATTCACTAGTTTTCCTGTTCATTTTAATTTTGGTTGGTTTTATATGGGGCGGCCAAGCGTATACTGGACTCCCTCTGGCAATGAGGGATGTGAGTTAGATTATGCTGTTATCCGTTGCCATAGAATAAATGGTCCGAAATGAAAGTTATACAGTAATAACTGAAAGTAAGTTGAACGTAAAATTAAAACAGTCAAATTCAATAGAGAAAAAATATCGAGACTTTGTAATTTAAAAGTGCCAAGAACGCCTCTAACACAGAATCCATAATTGTTCAAGTCAAAATACGTCGTAAATGAAATTTATATTTATATACAAAATATCAGTTTATTGAACAAGTGATATATCGAGCAGGATATTAAAACTTTTTTCGATCTAATGGCTTGTATATAGTGACACAGCAAATTATGGCGGTAAAAATTGAAAAAGGGGGTGATCAACGAATAACCCAATTATCCCGACTTTCGTTGGGCAGTGAGCAGTGATAAAGAAAATAGGCATGAATCCTGTTGGACACAAGTCAAGAGACCGATTTAGCATAAACTTCTACTGCAAAGATAACATCCACCGACAAAAAACCTATTTAGGGGATGGGGATTTTTTAGGAACTTTATTTTGGCATCTTCACCATCATCATTATCAGCAACAGCAGCCTTTTAGCGCCATAGACCTTCCTCAAAAATTGCTGGACTTTTCAAGACATCGTCATCAGTCTTTCAATGTCCGTCGTTGGACATAGACCTTCCCCAGGATTTGCCACACTCCTCTATCATGGGCGTCACGGAGCCAGTAGTTTTCTGAATTTGTCCATCTCGTCCCTCCATCTAATATTTTGCCGGCTTCGGTTGTGCATCTGATCTCGGGGGACCCATGTCGTGAGTCGCGATGTCCATCAGTTGTCTGCCATTTTTGCAACATGGCCAGCCCACTGCCATTGGAGTTTTTAATGGATTCTATGATATCTCTGACTCTTGTCTTTTCCCAGATGTACTCTGCTGTCTTGTGATTTCCATGTAAGGCCCAGCATATTTCTTTCATGTGCACGTTGCACGGTTCTCAGTTTGCGGATGTCTCTTTTTTAGGCCTCTAGGTGTGGCCTCTACACTTGATACACACATCCGTAGCAAGCCAGTCAGACATCCAAATGAACCAATATTGATAGTTTTTGTGACAATTTGGGTAAATGGTTTCTGATAGAAGTAAGTAAAAGAGGAAGGCGACAAACAAAATCAAGTTTGAGAGAGATGGGAAGAAAAGGGGTTCGAAGTAGTGGCCGACTGACTTATATAGCGACCGATACAGATACGTAAAATTCAAAATAGTTTTTGATCAGAAAATAGTTTTTTAAATGCATGAATGATTTTTAAAAAAATTGATGAATAATGAGATTTATATAGAAAAAAAGGCTGAATAAGAGTAGTTAGTCCGAAAATATTGAAAGAAACCATCTTCATCATTTTTTATCAAATGGAACATGGTCAACTTTTATCAATTTTTTACTAGTATATCTATCATTAAAATTCTAGTCTCAACAGGAACTTATTCTTCATTTCAGATCTAAGCTATCAATCACTACACGTTAGTCTGAATGGATGCAATGAAAAGCAACTAAAATTAAGATGAAAGAAATAGCTGTCAAACTAAAAAAAAAATCTGTCACTGCCATTGTCAGGGAAAATAATTATGCATGGATCCTCTCAACAAAAAATTCTCCAGTAACCCATGTCCCCTCCTTCCACGAAATTCCATTGGAATTCATTGAGAATTTCGAGAGATATCGGTTGGACATACACTTCACTAGTGTATAAACAGTTTTATGTGAAAAAAAAAAGACGGAAAATACATCACGATCAAAAGAAAATTTCTCTGATCCACCCCTAAAATTCAAACACTTTTCCCTCACCCTAATTGCCCATCCACTTTACATCAAAATTACTTTTGGTACTTTTGGAGATATCTTGTGCATAGATAGGCAAACAGAAAGACGAACAGACAGACGGAAAGACACTACCAAATACATATGCCTCTCAAACTTGGAAGAGGTAGAAATTAATAGTGGCAACATATCTATTCCTGTGTATCAATGTGTGTGCGTTTTGGGGCTCTAGATGTAGGTAATTGGAGTTTATCTTTCAGGATATGATTGACGGTATTTTCGAAATTACCCTCAGTCTGGTACATCTGCGGAGAACCCATAATGGGAATCTTTCACAGCAGTAAGTACAGTCTACTAAACTTGCACATTACCAATTACACCACGGCGAGGCGCCCAGATAGCGATGGCTCTCAAACTAAAAACCATGCAATGTGCACAGGAGAGGATGATGCTAACCATTACACGGTGAGATCACAAGACAGCACATTTTATCAGAGAACAAACAGT